>JARFOC010000366.1:34386-44719 GCA_031763485.1 Osmoderma eremita | reverse complement strand
AAAAAAACATCGTCACGTTCCACTACCCGATGCCGACTAGTATAAACACACTCGTACACTGTAAAAACTTCTAAAAGCTTGCTTGTCGGTCGGAAACTTTTATGTGGCCACGAGTGTACGTAGCGCGATCTGGGCGATTCTAGCAAGTGATCGTCTATTTCGGATACAATAGGTTCGTTCGTTTTGGCACCCTGCGTCATGGCGCGAAAATCAAGCTGCATGACGCTGCTTTAAACGCAAGCAGTGCCCGTAGTGCGATTTTATGATGCCCGTTTTAGCAACACCAGTTCGTTTTATCATGACGCAAGAATTACCATTTAACTTAACAAGGAGTTTTACATATCTTAAGGTTGACCATACATGCATCACAACTAACAGTTTGGCCATTGAATTTGACCATTCAGTTCGGTGGTTAATTTATGAATCTAAAAAAAAACCTACCCATTAGTCACACCGTTTATTAAAATTATATTTTTGATTTAACTTTTTCAGTATCCATAACGTATTTATTAAGATGTTTTACAAATCAACAACACATACACAAATCTATGGATAGCAGCGCCGATTTGTTACCATCATACAAATACCACAAATACTTCTATCTCTTTTCTACGGCGAAAATCTGCTCCCTGAGTGGATGCAAGATTCTCGACGCTGCGTTACAGTCGCGACAAGTAGCAAATCCTAGAATCCAAACTGAACATCCAATTGGCGTCATAAAACTTACGATAAACTAAACAGAACAGAAAACAAATACTGCGCATGTGCATGTGTTTGGCTGCATAACGTTGTGGCCAAAACGAACGAACCTAATAGACATGGATATAAAGCATTTTAATTGTTGTCTCTGCCAATAGTAAACAGCTATACATTGGCCCATGCGTAGAAGCGATTCGTGCTAACTGAGTTATCCAATGTGTTCTGTCTCGTTTTGATTTCGTAATTTTCTGGACGGGACCCCCAATATATATGGTAATAACAGATAAATTAATGGTTTATTCAAATGGAAGGCTTTGGTCGCGTGTATATTTGGTTGCTGACTACGAAGGTGTTATTTTATTCCTATAAATATTTCAGAACTCCGCCCGTACATTATGTACGGGAAAATGCGGAGGCGCTACTGTATTTTCTTGATCGGAAAAAGCTATTTGACAGCTAACAGGTGGAATTGCTATACAGGCAATTGTAAAACTGTGTATCCTAATTCTTTTCTGGCATAAATATCGATTTCACCGGACGAGTTATTCGCTTCAACTATTTCTAGTAGTTCAAGTTTTATTGGCTATACGGATAAAACTCGACTCATCTATTTTTAACGATAAATAAATTACATTCCTTTTGTGTAACGACGTATTTATCTTAAACAGGCATGCTCTCGAGGAATTGCAAAAATCCCTAGACCCCAACAACGCCAATCCACGCATAGACATAAACACCTTCTACAAAGATATGAGCGAATGGACTTTGAAAATATCCAGCGCAGAGCATCCGGAAGACGAAGACCTCTACAATACAACACCCAGGTTCGTAAAATCCAAGTATCGCTTATTTCATGCAGTGGAAATGAAATTCATTTCGTCTTGAAACCCTAATCGCTGCCAGTGTCAAACATTTTATCCTCGAACTAAATATTAGCAAGTATATTGCTAATATATATTGAGAAGCACTCGGTATTAAATGATATAAAAAGAAATTGTCAACTAGATTTGAATCACCGAACAGATGCGGTAGCAACTATGTAATATCAGCGCCTGATATTTTATCGGGTCTATCATTGGTCGATCAGGCGGCTTACTTACAATAGAACAATCTGTCAAATTTCTTTACGTTTCCCAAGCAGCAAAATTCAAATTTGCCGCAATTATTTTTAGTAACTTCAATATTAAAGCATGAAATTACCTACAATTTTGTATTACATCAATGGGTATTTTAATATCTTTAAGTTGAAGCTACTAAAAATAATTGCGGCAAATTTGAATTGTGCTGCTTGGGTTATTTTGTGTTTCGGTTATTGAGTCCAGTATTTTATGACTGTTCGTTCTATTTTATCCATATTAAAACAGTCTAAATGCTTCATTTGTAAGTAACCTTTTGATTACTAAATTTGAAAATTAAAAAAAAAATATGTTTATAATATAAAAATTGTATTCAATGCTATTTACAAAGGGGAATTTTAATTGAATGTCTTTTAATTTGTCATTTATGTCAAGTCAGTTATAGGGGGAATGTCAAATACTAATTTATCGGCATTTATTTGAGAATATGGTGGTGTAAATCGGACTTTTCGATGTTCGTATAGCTAATGCATTTATTCGGCGATCCAAGTGCCGGATCGAATTCATAATTTTACAACTTAGTTAGTAACAGATATTTTTGTAACTGCCATTGAAATGTCAAAACTGTTATTTGTAAGAGTCTAAAATGTACAATTTCAAACACAAAACTTTCTTTACTAAAAGATATTTTAAAAATGTTTTCTTTGAAATTAGTTCTTTCATTATTCAGACATTCATTAAAATCAAGCACTTTTAACAAAGCATTTTAAAGGCACATAACCTAAAATTATTATTTATCTGTTACTAATTAAGCAGTGTGATCGACTTCGTGGCAAAACACAAAGCCTACTCCAATTATAAATGCCATTGATCGCATGCTATAACAAAGTATATGTCAAGCAACGTGTTAATACTATTTTGTCGTTTCCGTCGCAGAGATTTTGAGAGGCTCTTGGACAGAGACATGTCCTTGCTCCAGTCGACGCCTAGATCTAGTTTCGGACGTCGACTTCTCAAAGGTTACGTCGAATCGGGCATCTCAAACCTTTCCATAGCGTCCAGCGTCCACGAGCATCAAAGCATCTACTTCCCCGAACGAACTATCTTAGAAGAAAAGATCCAACAGTTGCAGCACCATAATAGGCAAGTGGTCGAGGAGTTGGCACGGGTCAAAACGGAACTGACCAGTGTCACGGAGCAAAACGAAACCTTACAATCGGACCTGGATAAGGTCCTTAAGAAATTAGCCAAGTGAGTCTTAAATATCCGTAGTGTTCGGCGACTGAAGTCTTAGGAATAAATCCGATTCCAGCGAGCAAAAATTCAACGCCCAACTGCAATCGGAACGCAAGAATGAGGACGACTGCGAAGAAGAGTTGTGCTGTGCCCGAAAACAGGTGGTCAAATTGGAACGGACGATCGCCACATTGGAAAAGGAAAACGCGCAGCTGCAGCGGGAGTTGGACGTCGTCCTGACGGACAAGCAGGGTTTGGAGTACCAAATCCAGAGGATGGATAGGAAATTCGACGAAACCAAGTCGAGTATGGTCGTCCTTCAAACGGAGATCGATATGAGAAAGTCGGAAGTCGATTCCCAGCAGCAGAACAACGAAGCTCTACACCAACATAACCAAGAACTCTGTGATATCATCGAAAAATGTATAATTAATATTGACGTGAGTTTAAGATCGATATTCGAAACTGTACGGGGAGATTTTGAGATAAAAATTATTTCTGAATATAGGAGTATTGTAAAGAGTGTATTTTAATGAGCGTACGTGATCATATACAGCCAGGTCGTAAGGCGCAAACTCGGAGGCTGACACGAGCCAAAATGAGAAAGTTTAAGGTTTAAGGACGTCAGGTCAAATTCGAAAAATACGGAAATGAAAAAGGACAAGGACAATTTCATGTTTTTTTCTTGACGCCAACGCGTACTTGAGCATGAGCACCGCCCACAGTACGAGCTATAAATACGGCCCTTTATAGTCCTTGCTCATGCTCAAGTACGCACTGGAACGTGCTTGAGCATGCACGCCCTTTATAGCGCATACACAAAAGTCTCAACGAATATCTACTGAAAGAGATGTGACGTCACGTACGATCATTAAAATATACCCGACGTATTTTAACCGTTTGAGTCCCAGGGGGTATTGGAAAGACGCTGTCGAAGAATCCCAAACAGCGCAACCGCGCTTTCTCTAAATGAGTACGAAAAGACCCAAGCAGCGCGATAGCGCTTGCTTTATTTTATGTCCAAAAATACCAAGCGGCGCGATAGCGCTTTGTTTATTTTATATCGACGAATCCCAATCGGAGCAATATCGCTTCGTGTATTTGTTAGATAACGAGATTCTCGTCTTTTTCTCATCGTTCCGTCACATTTATTGCAGTTTGCAAAGTGATCGGACGTATTCTTGCGTAAGTGTTTCTCATTGTTTAATAATCGTGTGTTTCAAAATGATTAGACGAAGCAACGCAAAAAGTAAGTAAAAAATTAATCTAGTTCATCCAATATGTTTTGATAAACACCGATGTTACAAATTACAATAATTATTTATTTATTTATTATACAGTGCGGACGTAAATTGTGTCCCCCCTCTCGTAACTTTTGAAAGGAATGAGATAGAAAAACGAAACAAAGACGAGATGAAATTAGAGACAAATTATGATATTTTGCTTATGCCGAGATGCACTGGACTCAAAGCGTAAGATAGATGGCGTTGTTATCTTCAAAATTTTAAATGGAAAGTATGTTCATATAAAACCTCATTTGTAAGATATTTTTATTGAGTTTACGCCTCTGTAAACAGTTTTACGATTTTCTATATTTTAACGAACATATCCGCAATAAAGTTAGAGGTACTTTACCTTTCTGATAACCCTCGTATTTATTTCATGGTGCTTGTTTCCTAGAAAACGCATTTTAGAATTTAAAGAAACGTCAAAATATTTATGCCGATTTATTTCTGACAGTACACCTGACAATTATAAAATACGTTTCCTAGGAAACATGCACCATTCAATAAATACGAGGGTTATCAGATAAAGGTAAAGTGCCTCTATCTTTTATGACGGATATCTCCGTAAAAACATAGAAAATTTAAATGAAGAGCATTGTTTGAGCATTGTTACTCTTCATTTAAATTGTTTGTTCATAACACACAAATATTGTTGAATAAACATTTTTATTTTGTAATGTATTATTGCATTATTATAGTTAGTTACTACTACTTACATTAAAAGGAGCTGTGATGTACTTGCTTCAGTAAATCTAAGCGCGCCACTTCGACAATCGGTAACGCACCGTCAGTTGTCGAATATGTTCGAAATGCGCTGGGTTTTATCGACATAAAATCTCGACAGCGCGATCGCGCTGCTTGGGACTCAAACGGTTAAAGGAATGTCCCCGTTTCCTGTAAATTGATTTTCATTCAATTTTTTTAAAAATAAATCCCGTACCCTGTACAGAGACTGAAGCTGGAGAAGGCCATGATGAGCAAGTTCTTCCGCGAACGGATGCGCAAGGGTGAATCGTTGCGTGACATCAACCTGAGGAGGTCCGTTCGCTCGAATTCTTTCAGCGAGTACGCAGGGATTTCCCCGAAAGCGACCGATCATCGAAGGCGGGTTTCAGACGTTACCGCTCGGTATGTCTCCGAAAACAAAGCCAAGCCGTTCAACTCGCCCAAGTTGCTGCGTATGCTCAGAGAACCGGTTACGCCTAACCTGGATGCGACGGCGAAGAGCTATAAACGTAATAGCGATGTAAACTGGCCTACTATGCTGCTAAATCGGGGAAGTACGCCGTATTCAAACAAACAGGTAAGCGTGTGCGATGATTCTAATGCGTTTACTAATAGAAAAATTCCTCGATCTCTATAACCTTGTTTTCTAATTCGCATTTCACGTATCTTCCGAAATAATGACATTTATTATAAAAGGAAAATGTTTAAGAAGAAAGTAATAACAAAAGTGAATGCCAAAGTGAATGCCGTCAAATTACATTTGACGTGTTCGAAATGTCAAAATTACTAATTCCTTCAAAAGAAAAATGCAACTGGCAATCTTTTGTACATTGCGTCTGTAAATGACCGTACGCCAATTAAGTTGGTATTATGGTTTTTATTTTTCTACAGTTGGTGGCATCCGGTAGCGTACTATAAAATTTTTGCTTGACAATATGAATAATCGAAATCGATTACTCCCAATATCCGACACGTACGTTGAAAAATTAAAAGTATATCACCTCACGCACAGACAGCTGTTTCGGACTGCCTATCCCTCGTTAGTGTACGTCGGAGGAATGGCGTACTGAACGAGCGACACTCATTCCTCCGACGTACACTGACGAGGACTAGGCAGTCTGAAACGGCTGTCTGTGCGTGAGGATGTCTGGAACTACGCAATCGGACGTGTTGTGTGATCCTAGAGGTATATTTATATATTTTTAAATATATTTATATCCTTTTAATTTTTGAATATAAATAATAATAAACACTATGGTTATGTTTGTGTAGACTTGCTGTATGGAGATGCAACAAATGAATTATTATTAAATGAAAACCACACTACTAGTAATACTAGGAGAGTTCTGGACCAGGAAGTCCCATAAGAAATACATTGGGCTCTAAAAAACTACATTTACCCCCCACCACTACCTACCTCGCGTGGTCACGTGGCCCCTAGTCGTACGCTGGTTGGTTGTCGGTGCCGAGGGAGAGGATCTATCCACCTGATCGTGCGTGAGAGATGCAACCATCGAACGGGTGACCGTTCCACCACGACAGAAAACCGTTCTGTTACAACGGGTGGCCGTTCCATCACAACAGATAGCCGTTGTAATAGAACGGCTTCCTGGTCCAGAACTCTCCTAGTATTACCACTGCCACCGATTATGTGATTAGAAATGACTTCGTTTCTATAAGTGCTGAAAATGTTTATAATTGTGTTCTAAACACAAGTTCGCTCGTCGTTTCAAGTTTTCAAACACATGGCAAAGTTGTTCCTCCATTATTTTTTGAATCTAAAGACACAACGTATTATGTTCACACTCGAAAGTCGGGGGGAGGGGGGTATGTGGTGGAACAAAAGGAAATCTCCAAACATTTGTAATAAGCAGTATTCCTAGATCTACATAACCTTGTTTTCAAAGTCATATTTTCCTTATCTTCCAATATAATCGTTAGAATTTATTAAAGGAATTGTTCCCGAAACAAGTAATAATAAAAATAAATATCAAAATAAGCAAATTTACATTTGACGTGTTAGAAACGTCAAAATTACATAACGCAAGATCCAATTACGCGATCACACATCAATTTTTACCGCACGGGCAGCTATCAATATTTACTTCCTTCTACCGTTGATGTATTTTTATTTATTTAGCTTTTCTAAAATGTAATATTGGTTGCATATAGCTGAGGGATTGGACAAACTAGATCTTAAGAGAATTTATTTAATGGATGCCCCGTCTTTTGCGGTGTTACCGCAGCGTTCCGAGCAAGCTGCATGTGGAGTGTTTTTACGGAAAAAAAAATTGAGGCCTGACGTCATGAAGCAAATCCATTCCTTCTTGCCCATCATCTTGCTTATCATTGAAAAATAAAATAAACGTCCTATGGATGAATATGGGCACATTGCTTTTATTTATTGCTGATATATTTTTGAGGTTATATGTGTCGCTTATGTGTGCTATGCGAAAGCGGCCGCTGCAAATGGTAACCAACGTATTAAACCTATTACTTTCTATTTATGATTTTCAGTAATTTTTCAAAAATGTTCTCAGACAAACCCTTTGCATTCTTACTATAAAAAGCGGTCTGTGGTGACGTCAGTAAGATCCGGCGAATTTTTTTTTTCGCAGCGTTCAATCTGCACATAGCTGCGAAGAACGCATCCATTGCATTCATACTGAGGTGTGGTGGTGAAACCTAAAATTGCCGGCCAATAATATCGGGTATAAAACAATGATATGTTACGGCTTACATATAAATTAAATGTTTCATTTAACTCGTTCTAATCATTGTTTTCTTTGTTTTTTCTCGTAAGGAACAAAGATCGCTGCTAGACGAGACACCTCCAGAGGAAATGGGTATAGTACCAGTTCTTAACCCCAGTTTAACATGTAACGGATCATCAAGCGAATATTCCGTTGTCGCCGAGGTGTTAGATCTTATTCTCGGGAAGGTTATGCACGCGGTTAACGGAGAAAATCGCTTGGAAGGTTTCGACACACCCCCCACAAATACGGAATCGCCTCCGGTCGTCTATGTAATGGAGAGAACACCGGCTAATGAAGTATCGAACCGCACAGCGCCACCTTACAGTCCTAAGATGAACGATAGCTCGGATGAATACTTTTTCTACAATTACGAAATGATGTCCGTCGCTGAGGCGTCAACTGAGAATTTGCTGGATGAAATGGCTAAGGTAAGGTGTACAACGGTATATACAGGTGTCCCAACGAAATTGGGAAATGTGTTTACTGTTTTTCATTTTAGAAGGAAGAAGTTTTGTTCTTACAAAGCTTTTATATAAGAAATCGTATTGTAATGAAAGATTCTACATCTCCATATCTTGTATTATGATTTATATCTCTAATTTGATTAATATACATCTCTGTATTTAGGCTACGGTGTGTGGAATAGATGAGGAGAGCGAGTGCGAAGAATCAACAATAGAATTAAAGGACAAAACTAACTTAAGAGACGCCAAGACTTACGTAAGCGAAGTCCATTTGAAATTGGACGAGTACATGGATCTGGAACATAAATGCGAAGCCCTAGAGCAAAAAATCGAGGAATTGGAAAACGAAAACACACTCAAGGACGTGAGGATTTTCAATCTAAATAACGAGATCGAAAAATTACGCCAACAACTTACTAATGGCGACGAGAATCGGATAAGAGAACTGCTAGGCATCATAGACGAATTGGAGAAAGAGAAAAGTGTATGCGTACAGGAAAAGAAGAATCTAGCAGCGGAAATTGAAGCTCTAAACGAAGAGAAGGCGGTTTTGCAAATGTCCAAAGACGAGCTGTTATCGAAGGTTGTAGAATTCGAACGACATACTCGTGGCGACCTGATAAATAACCTTCCGGCGGAAATTACGTCTTCCAAACTTTCCTACGCCCTTGATAAGGAAAAGCGTGCCAAAGAGGATTTCGAATGCCTACAAATCGATTACGAAAGAATCAAGTCTTCGATGGAAACCTATCAGAAGTTGAATCAGAGTTTGGCGAGTCAGAATCGACTTTTGCAAAAAACCATGGGCGAGAAGGGAAAACTGCTCGAGGATAATATGGACGAGGTGATGCAGAAACGCGAGGAAGCGGAGAGTTTGAAGGAGGAGATATATAAATTCAAAATGCAACTGGACGATTCCAAAAAGACAATTACCAACTTGAAAAAGGAAGTGGAACGCAAGGAATCCGAAATGGAAAAAGCCAAACAGAAGATATCGGAAAAACAATTGCAATTCGGTGAGATTTCGTCGAGATTAAAAGCCCCCGAAAAGGAAAGGGATCAGTTGCGGATAGGAGTCGAAGAAATGCGTAGAGACGCGCGGGAAAAATCGGAAAAATTGAGCGAATTAAAACAAACAGAATCGTATCTCATTCAAAATCTCGAAGACGCAAGGCGAAAGCTAGAACAAGAGGACAACAAGAAAGATTACCTCTGCAGAAAGTTTGTCGATTTAGAAAACGATCTGATCCAAGAGAAGAATAGCAGCATCCAATTTAAGGAGTGCTGCGACAGTCTCCAAGAAGACATCGGTAAATTAAAAGAATCCATGTTCGACTTAGAAAAACAACTCCTCCTAATGGAAGAGGACAAGGAAAAATTAACTTTATCCAACGCCAACTTGACGAAGACTTGCGAGGATAAGAGCAGGGAGATCCAACTGCTCGCGGAAGCCAAGAGTTTCATCGCGATGCGCAACGAAGAGTTGCTGCAAGAGAACGGAGAGATCGTCGAGAAATACGACTCGGTCACGAAGGAATTGAACTCGAAAGTCGCCCTGCTGGACGACATGAAGAGGAAACTGAGCGAAATCGAGCAATTGCGCGCGGAAAATCGACGCATAAAAACGGAGAGCGAAGATATCCTGCAGAAGATGCGGGCGCTGGATAGCGAGGAGGCGGAATCGGATCAAGTCGACGCTTATAGGAGGGAGAGCAATTTGCAGCAAAGGAACAGGGATAGGAGGTTCGGTCGAAAGGCGAATAATTTCGAGAAATTGACGCTGAGGAATGCCAAGTTGGAGGAGAAGAATACGATTTTGGCCGAAGCGGTGACGGATTTACGCGAACGGCTGTCGAAGGAAGCGGAAGAGAAGAATTCCATAATTGCGCATGCCAACACCATAAGAGATATTTTACGCGAAAGGAGGATACGTTTGGGAAGGTGAGTTATTCTTTATATACATCGTTTCGAGTGTTAGTTATATTTTTTGCAAAATTTTCTTCTAATAAAAATAAATAAAATAAAAATAAAATAAAAATAAAATAAAAATAAAATAAAAATAAAATAAAAATAAAATAAAAATAAAATAA
>JARFOC010000366.1:12680-24774 GCA_031763485.1 Osmoderma eremita | reverse complement strand
GAGCAATGTGCTCTTTAAAACGTGTTAAAATTGATCGTTTTGTTTGCCCAATATATTTTACATTACATTCTTTACAATTTATTTAATAATAAATAAATATTGCTAGAAATTGTATTTGTAGACAATTGTAGTAAGATTTCCTACATTTTTCTCTCTGTGTAGAAGTAATAAAGTTTCTTTTTAAAACAAATATAATTTCATGGGGGTCTGCCATATTTTGTAAGAGATTAGCCTTGTACACAGAAATTATTTTTAAAACGCTCCTTAGACTGCGTTAGGATTAGTAGTACGAGATATATTCAACATTAGCATTGTTAGTATCCCGTCAAATTTAATCAATAATCCTTTTTATAAATAGCCGTGTTGCGTCCTTACGTTTAATACTGCATTATAAAGGCTAATCTGCAAAATATGGTAAGGAGTTATTCTTTATTCCTCGTCTCACACTTGACAAACGGAAATAAATAAGGAGAAATCACGGCTGAGCGCATTATTTATCTTTAAAAACCACAATGGTAAGGATTACAAATGAAAAATAGCTTAGCCCCGGCAGCAATAACACAGATGCTAATATAATTCCCCGGGTTTAAGCAGCCGCGTTTATAGGATTATTTCCCTAGTATCACCCATGCTTAACTATTTATAAACATCAATAAAAACAAGAATTGGTATGCGTGTATGTATAGACGTGGATGTAATACATAAGTGTACTACGTATAAAATTCTTAGGGTACCTATTAAAACCGGTGTATCATATTTCATCTGCCGTAATATATCAGGGACTTATACGTCGTAATAATGTATAATTAAGCGCAGTGAAGTAGTTTGAATTGATTAAAATAGGACTGGAGCGGTGCGTGTATCAATTTGACTATAATCAATTTCTGTTACCGTATTGCCATAGCCGCAGCCTACACCTAACACTAATCATTAAGGTAATTAGATGCGTTATTAATAGGAAAACTCTCAGATTTTGGTTAAGTATGCAACAGTTGCTTCGGTAACAAACATGATTTATGGCAGATAGGGAAATTAGTATCGGGTGTTTGTGTGGTGGAACAATGAAACGGAATTGTATACGCATAGGATATGTAAATAAATGTTACGGCTTTTCCCTTTATTCGCTGATGGAAATGATGTCGCACGCGAGTACTATAATTTTACATACTTATTAGACATATACACGTATGCCAACATCGGAAAACATTAACTTTTCACCACCGTTTTCAATAATTTATTATGAGATTTCACAGTACACTCGCTAGACGACTTGAATTTATCTTTTAATACGGAACAATAATAATTTTGGTGGAAATAAATTCTGCACCCTTTAAAAATTTAGTTTTAGGACCACCAGCTGCACATTCAAAGCAATATTAACGTTTGAATTCCCTTGAAGAGGTTTCTAGGACTGGTCCCTGCATTCCTTGTTGCACTCTTTATCGGTGGATGAAAATATTTAATTTGATTATACATGCGTTCGGTTTCATTGATATTTTCAATTCCGGTTATATCAACATCCTTTCCACTACAAATTCATATGATTCGCTTGTAAAATGCAACAAATTTTTAGCGTTTTACACTGGTTAACAAGGTTTTTGTTCCAAGCACAAAAATGCTTGATTCTCGTATACTTTTGCATGCTGAAATCAATTATGTTTTCAGAATTTCTCCGTCACCCTTAGTTTTTGTGTTCCAGGATATTAGCTTATCCACCTAAAATATGCATGCATAGATATGTAGTATAAGAGAACATGTTTTGACGTTATTTCCATTGTCGGCTAGAGCTCGGAACTGATCAAGCAGCATGCAATGGTTAATGTTTGAACATGGCTTGACGTGTTAAGACCTGCATTTCCCATTCCTAGATAGCATCTCTTGTTATTTCAATTGTCGGCTAGAGCTGGGTGAATGAACATATATGCTGACGTTGTTAACGTTTTAAAGAGTGTTGCGTTGTGGTGCGTTCAAGCTATTGTAGGGAAGCCGCGAACATTTGATCACCTGTAAAAATGCCAAAGAAAAGTGTAAGCCACCCGAACTCTTTTTGCTACATTTGCGGCGAATTGGCATTTAAATATCAAAAACGGTCTTTCACATTTCTCCTTAAAAAGTGCTATGAGCAGTATTTCAAGTGTAAAGTAGGTAACGAAGACAAAAGCTGGGCTCGCAATTTTTGCTGTGTTACGTGTGTCAGATTTCTTACAGTGTGGGAAAAAGGTGGAGGACATATGCCTTTTGCTATTCCTATGATTTGTAGGGATGGTTCCATCATCCATATCATCAGATCATAATATCGATTGCTATTTTTGTACAAATATAGCTGGTATGACTTCTAAATCCAAGCATACTGTAAAATATCCTAATATTCCATCTGCGCTGAGACCGGTACCTCACAATCCGGAATTACCTGTGTGACAATATGAATTTATATGAGTATGTTACAACGCCATTTACACAATGATAGCGCCTTCGCATAACATCACATCATTGAAAGAGCAATGTATGAAATATGCAGTAAGCCTACTGCCAATGGAACTTCAAGGTTTTTATGAAACTGATGCCTGTATGACCTGTAATTATTTGTATCATTAATTCTCATCGCTTTTCAATTTAGCTTCAGCACTATATAGCAGAAAAGAATATGTAGATAGCGTTTTCCTTCCAGTGCGATGTGAAGATAAAATAAAAACTTGAAACATATGCTAACTTATTTCCGGTATAAGATTGAATTATATATGGAGGAAAAGCAATAAGCCCAGAGAAGCTTATTGAACTTCTGGTAATTCTAATTCTTCGCGGTCCACACTGCAGATATTCTGTTCATAGCGGAGCTGCATATTTCAAGAATATTGTTTAGAGTACTTGTGGTATATAGTATTCAAGAGTAGCAAGGTTGGAATAATACATTGCTTTATGACCTACTTTTCGAATATACACTGCTTTAGCTGGAAACTAATTTGAAGCAGCTTTTGTAATTAATATTGTAATCCGTAAAACATTTATGGCATCTATTGAAATAGGAAACTGTGGAAAATTAGTTTTTTCTTTTGATATATTGGAGGTCGATCTTGCATATCAAGTTACAGTCGGGACTATAAAAAACAGGCAGACTACATCTTTATAAATTAAATTGAATGTAGGTCTTAGTGACGTTATACTATTAATAATCTTAATTAATATGTGATGCTGCACGTCTTTAATTCTAACAGGAATATATTACACATGCTTTGTTATCATTCGGGATTATAGCCCATTTGCCACAAGGCTTCATGTTCAAAAACTTTCTTCATAGTGCAATGGTTATTTCGTACTTTCCCTTTTTACACTATTACATACTGTAATGGAGCGTACCATCATTTGTGTACAGCCCATATATGCATGTCAAATTATTTTGATAACAAAATATGACAAAAAAAGGGAAAAACTCTTACTTATAGGGAATTTTAAAAAATTAATTAAGAGCTAAGGGCGAGAGAAATATTTCTGTTTGAAATAGAAATGTCAAAGCAGTGGTTAGTACCGAGGGATCTTTTGGAAGTTGCAATTACAAGAATAGACAATTTGTATATCTGAATAGTGGAAGTGAACATTTATAGACAATATTAATTGATCATAAACAATTAAAATGTGTAAATTAAGAGAGCAAACTTCAGGACAAGAAACACTGTCAAAAATCCCCGGTAAACATGATAATGATCCACTTAAAGACTTATTATGCTTAGTTGCTAAGTTATGAGCATATAATATGGATTAATGACGATTATGGTTGATATTACTGATATCTAAATTTATTTTATGTAATAAAATGTTATAAAATACAAAATAGCATACGGTGGCTTATTTTTATTTTATTTTTTTTTACTAATAAAATGTAAAATAGTTAAAATTTGACAGTAAAAATTGTAATGTTAACATTAAGAAGGGTGAAAAGATGGAACCCTCTTGTTGAAGGTGAAGGATGAAGGCCAGAATCCTCATAAACATGTATCCACTAGTTCCAGACTTAGATGGATTATTTATCCGGTAAATCTTGAATTCGTCAGGTGATTGGCATCTGCTGGAGTTATCTGAACTAGAAGTATTTAAAAGAGAAAATAGTTGTTAATATATACAGGAAAATTCGGGAAATTAGAGTATGAATATGAAATTTAAAATCAAAACTAAAATAAATAACTAATTATTTAAATAAGATATATTTTCATCAGAGTGGTAATACCAAAACAAAATTATAGCGTCGCTTTGGCGAGGCTATAAATAAGGAAAAAATTGAAGGGGAGTTAGAATCTAAACGTGTAGCTGTAGTCACGTCAAATTTAGCTAGGAAAATGAATTGAGAAAATGGCCGTAGTCAGCCATGTACATGGTTTGTAAAGAAAACACATCAAAAGATCATGTGTGATAGATTCTGAGTACAAAATCTCATCTCATACGTCAACAATGTTAATGATTAAATAAAATGACTTACCATATTTAAAGAATTCCTGTATCCTGGAAGAATAGCCCATATCACACATGTTTTAACGGGTTTCTTCATACTGAGTCCTCCTGTTCACCATTTTCCTGAAGCCGGCGAATACCAATCCACACAGTTGTCCTGGAACGCTGCATGAATCATTTCCAATCCGGATCCATCTCAGATTCTGCTTTTGTATAACCTACTAAGAAAACATGTAACACAGGTATTTCTAGTATTCAAGTTAAGAGAAATAATTACTTACCTGTTGATTAAGAGTATAAAAGCAGAAACAGATCATTTAACTCATATTAACGTAACGTTCTATGTATTTTTAATTCGTGGAGACGCTTGTCAAGGGGACAGTATTTTAATAATATTGGGAGAGATAGATGTGTTAAAATACGGAATCATGATAATTTAAAAAAAGATAGGATAAGCAACTTACTTCCCATTTAAGTTTTATGAATGGTATAGCTGAAAAGGGTTTAGAAGTTAATTTATATTTGTAATCTCATTTGTTATTTTGTGCGTTTATTAATTCATTTGTTTAATTATACTTGTTTAATATATCTAATCAACGATTTTCATTTGAATACAACAAATAAGTTCACAACTAAAGCAGCAGCAACCTGGATTGCTACAATACGTGCTCTTACTGGTACCGTCACGAAATTAGTTCTATGCAACATAATTGAAATAAAACTTTATGCCTTGCATGCATAAAATTATAAGTTATTCCCCAAAAGCTAAAGATTTGTACAAGACACATTTACTAAAATCTGGTTTAAGTTGATGGACAGCCGGAATAATTTGCGTTCACAGCAAATTCAAATATTTCTTTCCAATCAAATTAACGTCGATAATAAATGGTCATCACCCAAAACGCCCGCTGAAGCGTTAAGTTTTTCGGGGTACTAAGTTCTTAAATTACGGACAGAATGTTGATTTTCTCGAGACCAATATCGCACGACTGAGGGATTACGCTTCCCGTGATGTGGAAAGGAGGACTCTTAGGAAAACAGAATTTTTTTTTATAAAATATTCGTCTTCGTTAGCCTTTCCACCACGGACGCACAAAACTCCATTCTTGCAAAATTGTCCTCGGGAAAAATCTCCTTTCACTTTTGAACTTTATAACTTTTGTATTTGTTGCGGTTCAGAATAGTGTTCCACTGTACTACTACTGACACCGATTCCGTCTGCAATTTGCGGGCTGGAGTTCAACCAGCGAACAAACCCTCACTTCTCTCTCCTTGAGGTATGAGAGGGATTTGAGGCTGTTCTATATCTTGGCAGAGGCAGACACAATATGATTCAGATGGGCGTGCTGACAGACTGGGATTAATGCAAGTATATATACACCTCGCACTCCGGTGAGAGCTGAGCATACGTGTATATTTAACATTTAAGTGAGTTTGTGTGGGATTGAATCATTAGCTGCATATGCTGCGAACAGATAGCATTAAGTTAACGTGTATATTTCGGTTAAGGTTAAAACAGTAACTTAAAATAATGTGAAACTATATAGTTCGACAAAGTTTAACTATTACCGGTAAAATTGTTTCGGTGCTAGCCCTACACCGCCATTATCCTTAATACGTACTCCTAATAAATTGTTCAAACTTTGTCGATTCAACTTTTGTTTTAACATTTTACAATATTAGTGCAACGTGTAATACACTCGAATTGGTTCTGTGAGGAAATTTTAATCAACATTTTCTCGAATTTGGGAAGGTTTAACGTTCGGATTTATTCGATATTAAATTTAATCAAATTCACCGAAATAGAGCGGCCCCGGGGAACTTCGAGCAATTTGCAAGTAAAACATGTAAAGTTCAATCCGAAAGTGCAAACTAGATAAATCTATGCGACCGGGGAAGTGTTCGATTGAACTTTCGGTACATTCGGGAGACTGCACGCCTATGCATGCAAAACGAATAGGATGCACCTGAAACAAATGTAAATATTGTTACGTGAAGTCAACGCGGGATAGGTTCTGCTGAGATACTGCGAATTTTGTAGCGGGCATTGTTTCTTTTACATGAGTTTTCTCAGTTGAAAGAGAATTGTATTATACTGGAAGTTTTGTTTATAAATGAATGTTTTAACATATTAACAATTATCGCTCCCTATTTTATTTCAGTATTTAAAAAATACGCTTGCAAAGATATCGTTTTGAAGAATTGATTTTTACGGAGAGATTAGTGTATTTATTATAAAGAGGTTTGTTAAATAAAAATAGTTTGAAGCGTTTAGATTTCTCTATTTTCATTTAAAGGCTTTGCAAGATCTTAAATCTTACGGTTACATTGACTGAATAGAAATATGGCGTAAAATGCTGTCTGGAGTTAGCTCGCAACCAACGGCCTATGGAGTTGAAGACTGTTGTAACATGGAGCACATTTTCAATTTATTGTTATAACTTTAGTCTGAATCAGCATATTTAAATGAGCCAAAGGCACACTGTGCATCACGGGCAAGCCTGTTATAATCATTAATTATATTTGGACGATGTCGCGATGGAACATACCTCATATACCTCCACCCACGCATCTATTTATATCCCCAAATTAACAATCTCTATGAAACCCTGATTTTAATTTATATACTAATTAATTTGCCCTTTTAGCAAAGGTTAAAAACTTCTACGCCCCTCTGCCTAAAATGATTCCCCAATTAAACAATACATGGATTTTTAATGGCTCCGGGTAGCTATTTTTGAGGACTCTTTAATCTCTTTCATCTTCTATACTTACTTATAGTAGCTATCATACCTTGGGTTCGTGTTTAGCTTGTCTTTCAGCTATTCGGGTAACTGTATATTATGTAAATTATTGTGCAAAATTAAAAAAAACATGTTTATAACCACAAAAATATATAATATTAATAAATTCTTTCTGAGCACATTCCAACAATTTTATCAATACAATTTTTACTATTACTTGCGATAACGCCTTATAACTTATGTAATATTTACGACCCCCATTCCTTAGTGTGGCACCAATTGCCTATCTTAAAATCTATCATCTAAATTAATAATGGCGTGGTATGAACTTATTGTGAATAATCAAAGTGAAATTATGTGCCTAAATTGTTTAATTACTCAATTTAATACGATAGTGATCCTCATTTCAACATGCCCTGTCTCTACAGGTAATTACCAACACAGTTCTTACATTATAAATACCTGCTTGCCTATATGTGTCTATTTGTAGGTTAATTTGACATGCGGTCCGGAATAAGAGACTGGATGACGTGCTGGTCCAATGTGTTGTCTCTGCTGGAGTAATGAAGCTACCTAGGACTGGTTGCAGGATACCCTTGGACAGCTGGAGGGAATTTAAGTCTCCTATCTCAGCTAAAGGATGATATGATTACGCTTTATATAGGATGTACCCGGATAGAATTCTTGTTCAGCAACAGGTTTGTTTAAATCATTATTTAATAGGTAAATTTAATGAATAAAACCATTTTTTTGCTCCTCTGGTCGTTTCAGTTATTATTATTTGGCCTTGATGCGTTTTTTATTGTTACATGACAAAGTGGCCATCTTGTTTTTCTCTCTTGCTCGGTGGATTCTAGGTAAGTCTTCTGTTTTTCTCTCTTACTTCTATTTATACTTTTTCAACAACCGATGCTAAACCACGCTAAACGTTGCTTTTTCTATTACCAATCCCATAAAAATTAATAAATAAACTTTCCATAAGACTGTTTATTTATTGAATTTATTTTTTAAAATTCAATTTATTAACTTAATCCTGTTTTTCTATTTTCTTCTCTATTCATTAATGCCCTTTTCTTCTTTTAACAACCCTTAGTTCACTTCGAGCAGATAATTGTCATGTCCCATGTGAATCTAAGAATTATGGTCCTATTCGACGATATGGACCCGGATAGATTGTCCCAACCATTACAGATGATGACCAGCTTCAAGCACCACAAACTTCCACTCTTTCCCGCATTTACCAAATTTTTACAATGAACTGTCATTTTTTTAAATTTTAATTAAAGTATAATACTTAAAATCCCCCTAAATGCAATTAATTAGCATAATCCTTATCCTAATAACATTCTCTACATTTTCTAATTTATAAACATTTTTAATATCTTTTTTAATTTGTACATTATGTCTCAACCGAGGATTTTCTTCTTTCTATGTGTCCCAGCCACTAGAGCCTCCTCGATATAATCATTGCATCTATTTTAGGTTCTTGATAGATATTATACAGTTCTTTGTTAGTTCTTCTCACGTATCCCTCTTCTGTTTTCTCCCCTCCCAGAATCTTTCTTAACATTTTCCTCTCCTATCTCAGGAATTCTTCTTTTTGTTTCTTGTTTAGCACCCAGGTCTCACAGCTATACAATAATGTGGGTTTTAAGATAGTCGTATAGAGCCTTAATTTTGTTCTGATCGACAAGTATCTGGACCAGATGAAATGATTTACACTTCCTGCACTTTTATTGGCTTTCATAATTCTCATGTTAATTTCTTTTTCTTCATTACAATTGTTGGTTAGTGGAGCAACTAGATATATAAATTCTTTAACACATTCTAATTCTAAACTGCCTTTTTGTGTTTTCACTTTAAATTTTTCATCTGTATATTGCGTCCCTGTCCTCATCACTTTACTCTTATTTGTATTAATAACCAATCCTATTTTTTCCGCTGCAAGTACTAGATTCCTCTCTATGTCCTTCAAATCTTTTTCGTTCCTTACAATTATGGCCATATCATCTGCATACCAAATCAGTTGGTGACTCTTATAGTAAATATGTCCCTCTCTATTCAGTTTGCTGTCTCTCATGACCATTTCCAATGCAAGATTGAACAATAGAGTTGACAGAGGGTCGCCCTGTCTGAGGCCTGATCCAACTCTAAATTCCCTCGAATTTACTCCCTTGTTCTGCACACTACTTGTGGTTTTCGCTAGTGTCATCTTAACAAGTGTCACCAATTTTCGTGGCATTTCGAATTCATAAAGTGCTTTCATCAGATTAATGATAACATAAATGGAACAAATTAGTTGGTGTACTAGAAGAATTCAAAGTACCATTTAATCGTAGACTGATAATAATAAGATTGGAAAATGCAAAAAAATCAGATTCAATGGAAAGAGCACCAAATATTTCAAAGTATAAAAGAGACTGAAACAGGACGACCCACTGTCAACATTATCCTTTTACCTGTTTTTGGAACAAGTGATAAGGAAAAAAAAGTACGTATGGGTTGAATATTCTTCAACAGAGAGCTCCAGGGTTTAGCGTAAGTTGACGGCATAGTGCTGAATGCCCTAAAAGGGTGATTCCATTAGTTCCACCACCAAATTTTTATCTGTGTAAATACACATTCTGGGTATTTCATCAATTTGCTATATATTTTGTTGGAATTTATGCTTAAGATTTCGTTTCACATAAATCGTGTAATTTTATAGCGAAAATTGAAAGCATAATATTTTATGTTTTCAATTCATATAAGCCCTGATAACCCACGCCATTTAATTTATGGAATTGAATAAGTTATGGTTATTTACGTTTACGGCACAAGCTTACAATCGCAGAAAAATATGCCATAAATAAACGCTGAAGGAAGAAGATAGCTAAAATTTTCACATGCCGAATCATCATATATTTCATAAAACCGCATTCGACTTTCAGATATATTTTCTATACACACAGAGCGAAAATGATGACGTCTAGAAGGGAACAAGGAAAAAATATATACTTGTTCGCGTCGATATACAAATTGTCTCACCGATCAGGAGGTTGAGAATGGCGACAGACGCAAGATAAAGCTGTATGTGTTTGCTGAGAAAAAAGAAAGCAATTGTATAAAAAACAATAGACTTTCGCTTCGATTCTAACGGAATACTGCGTGATTTGTGGTGATTGTAGTGGGTGTAACAGGGAGGTGAAATATTAGAATGCGAGGATATTAGGCGGGGATTTGGATGTTTGTCAAAGTTTACGAGTCGCTGTTCTCCGCCAGAGACAAATCATGATTTAGCCGTTTATTTATGTAATGTACGTTACGCGACTGCGCGAAATATTATACTGTCATTTACGGATATTAAATTCCAAAAATGTGTTATAAATATGAAAACTCTTAGGAATTTAATAACAACTCATACAGCGCCCCGCTCCTTGCTACTATCACATATTTCCCAAAGTGTTTTAAAATTTATGGTTCGAGTTCCGGGCAGGTTTTCCTTCTTGTTGGAGAATTTCAGCCAACGCATAATATTTATCTGCCTGCATACATTGTGCATATTTATGTTTCTTGGCGTGCCTCCGTACAATAATTATTTCATGCATGTTCCGAAATTTTCGAATAATCTACGAATTCCCCAGCTATCCCAATCTTCGACAAAGTTATTTCGGATATTACGAATTAATGTATTTACATACCAGTCAAACATCACTGAGAGAAAAATGTGGAAAATTTTACTACAATTGTCAGTATTTATACTACACATTTAGGGACAAGTACAATTTTTAGCGATATTAACAATCAAATTGTAGCACTAAGTTTGTAATAATAATTCCTCCAATCTGTATGAAATAAATGAATGAACAATTAGAGTTTTTTTGTCAAAGTTGTGAGAAAAACTAGCATTTACTGTAGTAAAATTTTGCACAATTTTGTGTGACTTTTCTATATCTTGGTGAGCAGAAATAAACACGTGTTGTAAGTAATATTTATTCTACTTATTACTTTAAACTATTATAATTTTGTAATACTTACCTTTATTGTAACATCAACAAAACAATGTACGACTTAATACTACATTGTTGTATGATGTAAAATCAAAGTAAAATCAAATACATCTGTTCTCGGTTAAATTCTATATTCAACTATATTCCTTACAGTTAACCAATTGGGTATATGACTCGGTCTCTCTTTTATAATATGCAGGTAGAATTTGGGTTCCAAGCGATACATGTTTTGCTTAATGTGTATTGGATTGAAGATAATATACTGAGTGGTCTCATTGTAGTTTGACGAACATGACGCCTCATCAACTCCTCATCATTACAATTAACAATGGATAAGTTTTAACTTGAATATTCATAGTTGTGGTATATACTTGTACAAATTACTATATATTTGCAATAAGTTGTACTAATCCTTATTGTGAAGTTTATCTAATGTACTACATCAGACTGCTGTTTTAAACATAACCATATGTTACTTGCAACCGTCACATGTCATAATTTAAAATAACCACTGCGCCCAATGTTGATTGATTTAGCGTGCGCGCTTTGTAAGTTCTTATTACATTTCTTACGTACACTAGCGACACTTTCTAATTGTACGACCTAACGCTCAACGTAGAGCCTACATGGATAGTAGACAGCTTATTGCATTCATTGGCTGCGTGACAATGTGTAAACACGAATGTGCAGTCTATTTATAAATGTGCAAAAAGCATCTATTATTTGATGTATTTGAGTAGGAAAAAATTTGTTTGATGTTTCAAATGTTTCGAATAAAATAATACTGTAGTCTTATTAAACTGTTTTGAAAGGTAATTTCATTACGTTTTGCGGTGAACCTTTTCTGTGGTTGAACTAGGATAAGATCTAAACCAAAAGCATGTTTATTATACAATAAATAACAATATCAAAGGTTTAGTA
>JARFOC010000366.1:0-12580 GCA_031763485.1 Osmoderma eremita | reverse complement strand
GAATGTGATATTTGCCATTTTCTTTTTAAGCAAAAAATTGTATTGGGATTAACACCAAATTCACGCGCCACAGCACGTAGACTCCATCCGTTTTCCAACATTGTTATTGCGCGCACTCTGTCTTCTGTTGATATCATATTGTGACGTATTTAACTGTTCCTCATGCTGTATAAAGAACCGAATATTATTGTGGTGTCTGCTTGCTTTTATATACGTCATCTGACTCATCATTCGAGAAAGAATATTTTCGACATTGATCTAGATTGCTTGTCTATCAATACTTATCAATAAGCCTGTGTTACATTCGCATAAATAAAGATTCCAGAAATACAGAATATGGTTTTTTTGCCTACCTGTCTATGTCTATGCAAAGACCACAATAAATAGATGCAATCGGCTTTTACATTCATAAATGCAGCTGCAGCGTTTTTAAGATAGACACAGAAACCGCACATTCATTCATTGATAAGCATCATCATTTCAGCATAAGTGTATACTTATAATTGTTTCGTTATATTATGTTTTAAATAAAAAAAAACAGTACTAAACCTTTGATATTGTTATTTATTGTATAATAAACGTGTTTTTGGTTTAGATCTTATCCTAGTTCAACCACAAAAAAAGTTCACCGCAAATGTAATGAAATTACCTTTCAAAACAATTTAATAATACTACAGTATTATTTTATTGGAAATACTTCAAACACCAAACAAATTTCTTCCTACTCAAATACGTCAAATATTAGATGCTTTTTTGCACATTTATAAATGCACCTGAGGCATTTTTGCTATACACACAGACACCGCACATTCGTGTTTACACGTTGCCAGGCAGCCAATGAATGCAATAAGGTGTCTACTGTCCATGCTACGCATGTAGGCTCTACGTTGAGCGTTAGGTCGTACAATTAGAAAGTGTCGTTACTCGTACATAAAATTACTGCTTCTTAAAAGGGTGGCGTCTTAATTAACACACTAAAAATGTTTAAAAATGTACAGTTTACGATGTCGTAAAACGTGAATGGATACGTATATTGATTAAATCTGCAGAATAATTAGTTCTCTTTCTGTAATATATTTGGTCTACCCGGAGCAAGGATATTGCGGATCGTTCCTGGAGTTGCCGAAAACTAATATTAGGTGAACACTGTCTACGAAACTAAAAGTTATGAAGGACATCAAGTAATCGTAGCTAATATTGTCGAATAACTGCCTGTTACTATTATGTCTGCTTAAAGTAGTAGTGTCGATAATTGTCTCGAGCATAAATTGATGTACTGTGTACTAAGAAGGAATATTTTGTTGACAGTAATATTGTGTGAAGAATGTCATTTAAGAATTGGATTGATTTGGCGTTTACTTGATGAAGATCCATATTATGTAAATAAAACAGTTGAAACAGTATAAATCTTCACTATATTAAAAATAAAAGTAACAATTGTTTCGCCAAAACATTGGCTTCATCAGACTAAGTTAGTCTGATTACTTTTATTTTTAATATAGTGAAGATTTATACAGTTTCAAGTGTTTTATTTACATAATGTCATTTAAAATATTGGCACTTTGTAGAAATTGCTATATTCCTTTTATCATCTTATCGTTACTATTTGTGGTTTTGTGATACAACAAGATGTAAGAGTAGTAGTCTGTTTTTTTTCACTTGTATACAGGCTGTGTATAAAATGGCGCAAAAGCTGCACGTAGCTATTCGTTCGGTTCTGAATCGAAAACCTTAATGCAGGGTTTCTCGCGCCAATTTTGATATTCCTGTGTTGCACGGATATTATCCAAGGTAATATCCATACATCTATTTAATGTTAAAATAACATATTGAAAAACGTTAAATTACAGCGTACTTTATAAGAGGATTGTTTCATGTTTGGAAATTTATGTCTCATAGTAAATCAAAGAAATTTAGTTAAGCTATGACGAGGGATTACATAGTTGTGAATAGAGCGTAAATACAATTACTTTGCTCATTTTTTTTGTGTAAGTAGACTGAACCGATAAGGGAGTATTGAAGTTCAAACAACAGAGTAATTCAAACATGCAATTAATAAGTAAAAGCGATTCCTTAGCTTGAAATATTATGGCAGTTATAATGAGGAGTTACATGATCGCGAGCATTGACGTTATAGGAAAACCTCAGGCAAACATTTTGGAGCTTATTTTTATAATGAGATGTTAAATAATTGTAATACACACAGCTGCAATAATTGAGTTGACTAAGCACTAACGACTTGACAAGCTGCCATTTTGTGAATGATGTTAATTCGTGTTTAAACTTGTATAAGGGGGAAAACTACATATATTGAAGATATTTTATGAACATGATCTTGAAACTATAGGTCACAGTCGATGATCACACCCAGGTTCGCAACTTTTTCTTTATGATCGATCGTTACTCCATCGATCCAACAACAGCATTGTTTTCTTTTTACCGAGAGTCATAATGGTGGGTATTCTTCGTTGTACCTTGCTTTGAATATTTCTTCAGTAACTCATTAAATACACTGTTCAGGTTACTCGTACCGCACAAAATATTAATTAATCAGGGGTACACTGAGAAAAAAGATTGGTTGATTCAACCAATAACTAATATATGTAACATGTATATGTAGTTGAATTCGTTAGTTGTCTCGTGTCGGGAATAGTAATTGTGGATTTCTGTTTCAGTGTTTCCCATTCCCAGTGCTGGATGAAGCGAGACGATTGGGATAATTGGGTAAGTCTTATTTATCTTTCTTTTATCGTAAACCGATACGTTATATTATTGGGCAACATCAAAAATATGTATCCTTAAAGTTATTATAGGAAAAGTGCTCGAGCATTAGAGGACTGAGGTGTAGAAATAATATTTATAAAATCGAATCTATCAATTGTATACATTACATTTTAAATTAAATCAAGATGGCAACATCAATTTCTACTTTCTTACTGATGAATGTAATTACCTTCATCGTTAATTATTCCCATTTGGAAGAAGGTTTTCGGCCTGTATTTCCATATCAAAGCTTTCTCTCCTATATTTCTTTTATTAAAACAGGCTATAACGTTGAAGCCTTAACAAGGATATACGTTTATTTAAGGACACCAGTGGCCTAAAATGACCTTCTTACCTGTTATTATCATAAATCATAATATAAATGCATAAATTGTGTGCACATTTATGACATTTTTATTATTGTAAGTTGTCTAACACTACAAAACAATATAATTTATTTATATACAATCTCCATTATTGTTTTCCCAGGGCGGAAATGGAATAATGAAGCAGTGCCATTTACAAACCTGTAATTTAAATGCATGTGTGTTATCATCTTTCGGTGGATGAGCTATTACGGCAGTCGCATACTTATTATGCTTGGGAGCGATTTGCATTAATGAACATTAAATATCAAATTCATTAGTACGCAAATGGTTTTGGACCTTAGGGCGGTAATTAAATTACGAAGAAGCGGTTTGTCTTTGGGATTAAGGTTCGATAATGTTATCTTGGAATGCGTTAACGAATCATATTTTCTGAGCACAGAAAGATATCAAAAAAAAAAAATGTTGCTCTGTATATAATTATGCAAATAAGATAGCCCGCTGAATAGCTTGTAATAAAAATGTAAAATATAGCAAGCAATAGTAGCATTTTTTGTACTGTCGTCATATTTCTGTTGCAGATGCGTTAATAATTTTAAAGCTATAAATGAATGTTACTAGAAAAATTTGTAGTTATATTTCATTGTGCAAAAACAGCACAAAATAATATTTGAAAGAACTGAAACTCTATGGACATTCATCCAGAAATCGTTTCTATAATAAAAGAAAAATATGAAGATTGCATTTTTATTATACATAATATAGTTTTTAGTCTAGCGCGGAGAATATCAAGTAGTTGTTTCATAAATAATTCATTTAACGTGCTTTCGCCTCTACAAAGTTTGTGACGAATTCGTGAAAAAAATCCCAGAGATAATACAGCGGGATTATATTTATATGTAATACATATTTATGCAGTTAAAGGCGAAGGTAATTTAGCACGGAACGGATTGAAGTGCAAAGGTGAACGGCAGATTTGATAAAACATTAGACAGATGTCTTATATGAAACGGTACGGATAACTATTTGCGGGTACAGTAAAGGGATTAAATTATATTCCAAAATCCACGTATATGTCAAGATTTAGGAGCAACTATGTGCGTATATATATATTCTACCTCCTATATAGTTGACTATGGCAAGTCACATCGGCTTAAATACATATCTCAAGCTTTAGAACTGCGGTTCGATTATTAATTTCCGCACAAACCCTTCTAGTAGTATATATCTTTGCCTCTTCATTGTCCGAAATGCTGGCGAATAGGGTATTGTGCTGTTTAATTTATTACCAGATATATATTCCGAATGTATGTGACAAGTCTAAGATCGTTTCACATAGAATTCAGGGGAAATTAAACAATTAATGGTAGATTCGTATGTATCAATTTTACTTTGGTAATAGCGGTGTCAAATATCGTTACCCCTAAATAAATTATTCGTTACGACGTAATTGTTACTCGAGGAGGCGTTAATGATTTATATATATTCTTTCATTCGCTATTTCTATCAATTTCATCTATCTATAAATTGAAAGAATAAGGGTTGTCAATCTTTGCAAGAAATACAGCACAAAATCAAATACACATACGTAAATGAAAACGTAAGGTTATACGTAAATATTGAACTAGTCGATTGTTTTATACCTCGTAAAACAAACGAATGGCACGAACTAATTAAGTGGGGCGTTGAATTTGGAGGGCGACAAAAAATAAAAGTAAGCAAAGGGATTAAGCCGACAACAAAAATATACGATACCTTCAACAAAGTTTTTAAGTGAAAGTAATTCGATTAGAAGTTACAACGAACTTGAATGAAATACGATAGTCCATTTATTTCGGGCGATCCTTGTTTAAATCAATAAGAAATAAATTCCTTATTTTTTAAGGTATACATGTAACCCTTTAAAATTCAGCAAGATAAGTAGGAAACAAAAAAAAATTGGATATATTATTTGCATTGAATCTTGCTACTTGCCTAACAATAAGTTTTAATTGATCCGTTCTACGTTTTTCTATTTAAGAATTTTTTTAATTTTAGTATCTAAATACGTACGCAATTGAGAGCATTAGTGCTGACGTCAAAAAATGGCAACTCTATGAAACTTTTTCCAAACAAAACAAGCTACATAACCTCGCATTCGGCTGACGTTATTCGATTTCCTTTAAAAATGCTTTATTTCTAAATTTGAGTGCAGCTTGTATGGTATCGTGTTTCTTTTTTGCCCTGTATCCTATCTCATTAACAAATCTGTGATGTGCTTTGCTTGTAATCACCACGGTGAGCAGAAGAAGTGGAAGTATTTTTTCAAAGAACTCTGAGTTAAAGAAATAAATTGATTAATGCTGTATTGTATACACACGGTGATAGATATAGAAGGATGTACAAAAAATAAATTTATATTGTGTAAATATTGATCGACAGCAATCTGTGCCAACCAGTGGTCACTAATTTATAGCTGCGACTAATAAGATAAATGCCAGGATGTTGAACGAGCACCCAAGAGAAAGAAAAGTTATATATGCAAATACCTACAGACATTATTTGGTTATTTATTAAAAAATACAGACATTAACTTATATTGTGTTACGATTACGCTGCAAATAGTAGGATAATGTTTTGTTATGAAATGGCTAAATAAAAGTCTTTCTTGTATTAAGTATTTTAATTACGTGCATGTATTATATTGTTTTTCACTCAAAAAATATGGCAAATACATTATATTTTAATTATCCTCCATCAATCCGTTAGGAGATATCAAACAGCCTCATCAAAAACCTTTAAAATTATCAATTTCTTGTTCCGATAGATTCCTATCAGTTGCTCAGTATTCCTTGCTTGGTTACATTATTTCTATGGTCTGTATTGTATTAAACTGGGCTTTTGGGGGCATTCTACGGACATGTTTTATTAGTGACTGATATATTATGGTATGCAAATATTGCCCTATGGTGAGCCCTTTTGGTCATATACAGTGTGTGCTTGCAATATTACTATTTTCAGTGAGTTTAATCTGAAAACAGTATATTTTACCTATAGCTGTTGAAAACTATGTAAAGTGATTGTACTTACTTCTGTATTGTAGGAGCGTTCGCTCATATTTGCTTTACATGTGCCCCTAATAATCTTCAATAATAATGTTATGCTTTAATATGCAGTTATATTGTTAGAAAACCAGGAACATTACAACTTGCCAAAAACTAAGCAATCAATTTCAGAGGAATAGTGATCAATCACATGATTATGTTCGAAGTAATTTGTTTTGTTTAAAAAAAAAATGGCGCGTTGCCATGCCAACTGGGTTTTGTGCCGACACACTAATGGGGTCAATTGATAATCTCATTAGAAAACTGCAGGAAGCTGAAAGTTATAATACTGGACAAGAAAACATTGGTTGTAGATTGAAAAGGAATGCGCCAGGGAATTTGAAAAAGGTGTAAGAAATAAATAAACAAATATATATGTATTGTCGTGTGTGAAAGTGACAGATTCTAAATTAAATAAAAATGTCTCAGGTATGGATTCTTTGTTGTCATTCACTTGATGCTGTGATTTTTAAATTTTAATTAATACAAAAGAAACATTAAATTTTGACGTTACTACGATAAAAAACTAGTTAAAAATGTACAATTTTTCTTAGTTTTCTTTTCCAACTTCTTCAATTTTTTCTTGGTCCAAAATTCCGTTCTCTTATTCCTCCTCGTTCAGATAACTTCTTTTTAATGGTTGGATGACATTTACTTTAGTTTTTCTAACGAATTACTTTCTTCTTTTCAAATACAGGGCGACCTTTAATGACAGCAACTACAGCAATTCTCACATGTCTTCAACATCCCGCTGCTTTGTCCTATGTCCTGATGTCTAGATTTGTTAATTCCTGATACTCTTCAAAACCCCTTTTTACTGTAGTTGTGTATATGTGTTACATGTAAATTGCAAATAAATTAAATTAAATAATAAGCAGGGATCAATATAAGGAAAACTATTTACCGGAAGAATCTGAAATTTTCATAGCATACTAACAGCGATTTGGCTTAATCCAGTAAAATAAATACAAGCCTCTAGCACTTTCGGTTATATCGAAAGTGTCAAACAACTCTCATTTTAAATATCTATATTTTTATATTTTCAAATATTCCTTCGTTTTCGAGATATATCCGTTCTTTGCAGAAGAGTGACTCTTTAAATAAATGTTATATGTCATATGTGCTTCCGGTTTTTTTAAATTTGCTTGGGACACTTATACACTGAAGGAAAACGAATCAAGGTACCCTGTACTTATCTACAAAAGTTTTCAAGTTATTTCGAAGAAAGGTATTTTCCTATATTTAAAAGAATGTGTTAAATTAGCCGTGGTCGAGATGACATAAAAAAACATATCCTAAGTTGCATAAATGATTGCATAGTATACTATTCTTGGGGTATCTGTATCAACCCTCTGTGACAATACTCTTTTGCCATAGCATATACTACTAAATTTATTTTTTACATAAATAATATGCTTCTTCGAAGTCAGTTTAGCGTCTCATACAATACCCAAAAAGTTTTCTAAATATTTCGTTTCTTATTATTTTACAGTTATCTTCACTTAATACTAGCTGATTTTCGTCTAGTCATTCCTTTACTATTTTTATACTGTTTGTCCCAGCACTGTTTGTAGCAGCATAATCTAATTCTCTGTACTTAATAACAAAATGTTATCATCAATATAACTGAATACACATAAAGCAATCGGCTACGAAATTTATTCGTGTATATGATATACAATAACGATCCCAGTAAGATAAAACCACTCTAATGACACTTGTATTTTTTTAAATATAGGTACTATAATCACATCCTATTTATATACATGTACCTAGATGTAGATAAGTAGAAATTTTTGAATTTTATGTTTATATAATATGTACACCTATTGATTTGTTCAACCAATTTTATAAAATGTATATCAAAAATACTTTCTTTTTAATATGCATTAATAATAATAGCTTATAATTTCAATTAACCTTGTGCATAAGCAAAAACTATGCGCTGTGTGAATACAAAGTATAATAATCATATCTAATGTACTTCACCTTGAAAAGTTTGCATCTTAATTGGAAAAGAATTACAAAACTAACCTTTTCACTTATCTAATGAAAAAAGGAAAGAAATATGCCCCAAATAATAGGTAAATACCGTTTATAAAAGAACACGCAATTATCCTAACTAAAATTATGCCAAGTATTTTCAAAAAAATTCAACTTTGAAATAAAATTGTCAGAGATTACAAAACATACTGAATACGTAAATCGTCGTTTGTTTCCAATGCTAGGTGGTATTGTTACACGAGATTAAATAATTATTTTGTTACCTTTTTTTAAATATTGCTTATGTAAAGATATACTTGTGATACGTCGTTGTTTTCAGAAAAAAATCTCCATCAGAATCATAAAAAGTATAGTCTAATTAAAAAAAAAAACTTGGCCCTAAAACCTCAAAACGATTAAAGACTATAAATAATTTTATTAGCTCATTTTATATCCTACATCCAACCATTTAATTCTCCGTTTCACTTATTAAAATCGACTTATAATTAAGCACCTACGGACTCGCCTTTTTTTATAAGACAAGCTGTATATGTATTAAAAAAAACTATGTTGCAATTTGAAAACTATATTTCTATAACTCATTATTTCTAAGCAAAGTTTTTTCCTGATGGTTCAAGAAAAAGAAAGTAAGCAGAATTTCTTTTAGTTTATTCTTAAAATGTTTCATTACTTGCAGTAACTTGCCCAGTTTATTAAACATGGAGTGTAATAAAGAGCAATGCATATTAAAATAAAAAAAAATCGAAAAGAAGTTGCATCCGTTACACTAAACATGGCCAGGTAATGGAAACACTTTAAACAGACTAAGAGGACGGATAGATTGCACGAGTGTCTTGTAGTATATGCTATGAATTAAAGTAAACCATATCAGTAAATCCTTGCGTAAAAAAATGTTACGGTTATTAAAGTGGATTGCATCTGACCGGTGACTACATCTGACTGCCCCCTTAAATTTTAGAGCACATTACTCGACATAATCCCGTAAAAAGATCTTTTTCCTTTTTTTCAAACATCTATTGTACATATTCTCACGAATTAAAACCGTTTCAGAATATGCAAGTCAGCATACCTGATAATACAATATGCATATAAATAAATTAAGCCAATATGTGCAAACCAGTTCTGTTTTATGCAAGATTTACCACCCTGCGCTGATGTTAAATCTTGCATAAAGAGAAAAGCTTCCATTGCTTCGGAATTCAAAGCTTGAAAACATAGTTTACACGGCTATTACACTTTAGTAATATGAGATAAAAGCCAACAAAAAGAAATGAAAACAATAGATACATGAAAATGGGCATTTATTACAAAGGAGGCTAGGTGAGGGTTAAGATACGAAAATGTGTGTATTAGGGGTTGTACGATAGCTCGGTAACGCTGACTCCGCTCATTAAATGAATATACGTTTAGTGTTATTTCCTTTTATGTATACAGTCACCTTTTCTTAAACAAACTTTATGGCCGTAAACAATATTAGGGTCATCCCTGCTTCATAGCGTTGTCGCGAAAGGTGTGACTGGATGTTATAACAATGTGCAATATAAATTAATTACGCTGGAGAGCTTCTTGTAAATTTTATAATATCGCGAACACGTTTCTAGGGAATTTTCAATTATCTTACACATTCTATATGCAGTAAAAATAAGAATGTTTACAGCCTTATCCCTTATGTAAAAAATATTCAAGTTATCACCTATTATATATAATAATAAATTTATCTATTTTTAATTTGAGTTTAGTGGATCGTCAGAAAATAAAAATAATAGAAACAATATTTCATGCTTTTTGCATATTTGACAGCACTAACAGTAAACTATGGGTTAAGATTAAAAAAAAATTTAGATGCATCCCTGGCGGGGATCGAACCCACGACCTTTGGATTAGAAGTCCAACGCGCTATCCTCTGCGCCACAGGGACTGCGTGGAAAGAGGTGGTCCCACTTTAGGTCATTATCAAGGGCATCATAACTTCGAAACACCTACCCGCTATCGTTGCATTAGTACTGGGTAAATATGTAGACGTCGGCGTCGCGTATTTTGCATGAAGACATCGACGTAGACAACAGAATATGTTCTATTATCACTATGTTTATATTGTTTTGTAGAGTTTGAATATGATGTCTGTTCCTATACTCATTTAATAGAATGTAACCTTGCGGCTATGATTTTCCCTGTTGATAGTTTCTGGACATACTTTTGTTATATAAGTGTGTTCTTCTGATTATGTGAAATAAGTATACAAAGTACTCCCAAGTTCACTCACTTTACCTCATGGGACAAAAGAAATCTGAAATTTTTTTACAGCCACCTGTATTATTTCGGTATTCGATAAGTTTTTCTTGGTATTGTATTGTGGCACTCCACCTGCAGTTATTCTTATTAAGATTCGATTTCTCTCTTCTTACCTTTATTTGCAATGTATTTTTACAATATTATCAATATTTCTATATGATGACTATTTATAATACGTTATTACATTCGAAAACATTAGTTCAACGTTAACATATTTAATAATTAAGGCATCAAACTACGTATCTGAGAGCATATTTTATATAATGTATGCTTCGTTTTTTTGCGTATATGAAGCACAATTATTTTTACCCATGGTGGATACACTTTAACCATTACGGGTATAAAAACTCCGGTGTCCTATTTCAAAACTCTTCCGCCGCAGCCGCTAGCTATCCTTATTTTTAGCACCATCAAAAGTATCAACTATTTCGAGGAAGAAAAAAAGTTGACGGCGCTAAAACGGATATACGTGTACGCTGACAGCTTTGATCTATAAAATTTAAATGGAAAGCACATGCAGTACATAATATTTCAATTTTAAAAGGCATGTGTAGCTAATGGCCTTGTTTTTGTAAGGAATGAATGGACATAAACAGCTGAGATTTGGTGGCGGTGAGTGTTGTAAACTGTAGGCAAATTGAAAATTTGATTTCAAATCAAAACCTTCCTACAGCTACTGTTTTAAGCCAAAGTGTTGTTTATATGGAAGACACAGGCGTTTCACACGATATGTAAAGTGCGAGCGATGTCCGGTTGCTATGGTAGGTTTGCGCGACATACCGCCTACGTCGCTCCGATCAGGTTGAAACTTGCACGCATTTTAGATGTTCATATGTACTGCATAAGTGGCTATTGTCATTGCCTTAGGTTCAATACAATGTGTGCAGTGACAGCCGCACAATGTCAGTTTGGATCGAAACATACTCCAAGTTTGAAGTGCCAACGGTCATTCGTTTTTTGCATATAAATAATGAAACATCTACCAAAATTCATAAAAGAAAATAGTGAAGACTTACCGACAATGTGTGATGGGTCGCAAACAAATTAGTGTTTGGTGTAGACAGTTCAAACGTGGACGCACAGCTCTGAACGATGATCCCGAAGGCGTGCGAAAGAACCCATGAGTCCAACGAAACATGGATGAGTCCAGACCTGGCTCCTTCTGATTTTTATTTGTTTGGACCGTTGAAAGCTCATTTGCCGGTTAAAAGGCTTGAAGACGACGACATAAAAAGAAAGCAGTCCTACGTCCAAACACTTTCAAATTTAGCCATAACATTTGTTGTGTGTATAGATTGAGATTGATCATTCTATCACCCGATGTACAGGTTGGGCATTAGGAAAGTATTGACCTTCCAACTTCAAAATGATTTTTCACGATTTTATTATATGGAATTTCCTGTATATTATAACTAAAAGTGATCCATATTATTTTTCCCTATACGTATATTCAGCGGTTTCTATAATAATTCAGAATAACTAAAATTTCAAAGTTTTTCATATAGTTAATGTAATATAAAAGATATCAAGTTGGCGGTTAATAAGAAATGAAACAAATGGCATGTTGTCAAAGTATGAAAACAAGGTGAAGGCGGTTCGTTTTATCTAAAAATGAATGAATAAATCTAGAGATGATATGGTGGTTAAATATTTAGAACTTTTGATTATTAAAAATTTAAGATACATATAAAATTCCTCTTTTTCAAGTTTATCTAAGGGAATCAAACTTATTTGCGTCATAGCCCCACGGCTACTGCTACAAAAAAGGTAACATTTTTTGCAACATCTGCGTATTGTAAATTAAATAATAGAAGTAGTTGTACTATACAGAAACAGAAACCTAGAAGACTGACACACACATATACAGAGAACCAGACAGACACAGAAAGAGTTCTTAGGCTAGAATCGTTTAAGTTTAAAGTAGTAATAAAATGGTAAAATTGTAATAGAATATCTAATGAACGAATTTAAGAAACAGTGATCGTAAAGTTAATTCAACAGCACCATATTTGGCGACGAGTATACAGGCTGTTCAAAAATTTCGGGGCACTACTGCTAACTTTCTTATTATTAACGCTACAGATTCGGTTAAATTAGCAATGATTCAGTGTT
>JARFOC010000365.1:0-39562 GCA_031763485.1 Osmoderma eremita | reverse complement strand
TCATACTGCGGTTTAATTTGTGACACGCAAAACAGCAAGTCCTTTTTTAGCATATCGTCAGTGGTTGGTATTTGTTTATCACGAAGCCAATCCATGATATTGTTTTTTTTCTCCATGCTGCCGTTAGAATTATTTATAATTTTCTACAGTGATAGGAAGTATTATCAAGAAAAAGCACTGACTACTGTGGTATATTTGGAAATAATTTCTTAATAAACCATTCCTCGTATGTGTCCGAATCCATCTCATGATCAACATCAGCAGTATTTTTCTTGAAGAGAAATGTATATTCAGCACCAGGAACAAATGCGTCATAGTCACCAACATGAACTAATGGAAAGCGAGGTCAAAGCGCAGTTGGGGATTTCAAACCAATACTTAATCCTTGGGTAAAATCTTGTCGACTATTTTGAATTGTAATGTCTGTTTTAATGTAAGTTTTATTTACTGCATGCCCTGTATTCACCCATGATTCATCAGTAAATAGTATAGTTCGATCTGAGATAATTAAAATTACAAAAATACAAAATAGCAAGAACGAAATTGTACCTTCTTCTCTAAATTTCTTGATCTCTCGAAAGTATTTGTGCCTCCACCGAATAATGTTGTCTCGTTCGATGAGTATACCTTCACGTCCTGCTCTTTTAAATTCGAAACCCATATCCTGTAACAAACTATGTAAAGTTGCTCTAAAAGTTCTCTAAAAGTTCTGTAATACCAAAAAGTTGCTCTACTTATCACTGGCAGTAAGATCAAAAATCAAAGAAGTTCATATTTTGTATTAAGCTATATTAAAACAATATAACTAAAAGAAAATAGAGCCGTAAAAAGCGACAGATATAGATAACAGTCTAACATAGGCTTCCCCAAAAAGCTTTGCTGCAAGATTTTTTTAAATGCTCTGCATAAACGGCAATTATACCAACTCCATGTGCCCAAGTTTCTAAAAGGAACACCTGTGAAATAGTTGAACTAGCCTTCCAGAAAAATTTACATTTATTTGTATTTTTGATGAAATTCGAGCACCTTGTCCTTAGTAAAGATTGCAGGGACTGCGGGGCAGCACAATAAACACGCTGTTCGGATTACTCCTCTCGCACAAAGTATTAATTATTTAGGAACGACACGTCTTTCGGGAATACGTGAATTGCCATTATCAAGTCGAATAATCGAATTTTTCTAATGTAGGCCTTTTTTCTTTAAGAAACCACATTTGTGTATACGGGCGAAATATCTTATAAATAATCCTAATTTTCGTACAGGTTTACTGGGTATCGTCCAGGTTTTCTTTTGGGGCATTGTACAATTTCCAAATTATAACACACTCCGCTAAGGCATCATTACAAAACTCAAATTTGCATTGCTAATATTTTTGATTTTTTTAAATCTATACAAATGTAAAGAAACGAAATTTATGTTCTTCTGAATATATTTCGGATTCCCGTTTAATATTAGAGAAACCTGTAATCTGCTTTAAATCGGTTATTCGACTTGATAATGGGAATCCACGTATTCCCGAAACACCTGTCGTCCGGAGTTAATAAACACTTTGTGCGGGAACAGTGTGTTTATTACCTTGTCCTTGTTTTAATAGTAAGGTTTCCTTAATAGAAATCCTCGGCGAATGAACATACTTTTTGCCTGTCTGTTTTTATTGTAAGTAAACAGATGAATGCGCATAAGGTTCAACATCTGCCTCGTCTCTTGCCAATCGTCTAGGTTTACTTTTGTCGGCTTGCACGTGTCAGTTGAACATTTATTGAAAGAATAGTTAATTGCAAAATTGTTAGTGAATCTTTATATAATGGGTACCAACTCTCTAAATATAAAATATAAGAAAATACTATATCATGCTTTAAAGAAATATCATTTACTTTTGGTTTCAAATGTTTATGGAGTTAGTTAGGAGTTGAAGTTACTCGGCCTAAAGTGTCTCCCTCGTCAAAAAAAGTAGATTTCTGCCAATAGCCGGCACGTACGTTCAAAAGATGAAGTATATAAAAAAATATATTTAAAAAAATATATAAATATACCTCTGAGATCACACAACACGTCTGATTGTATAGTTTCAGGCATGCCTCACGTACAGACAGCTGTTTTGGACTCACTTAGTCCTCATCAGTGCACGTCGGAGGAATACCTGTCGCTCGTTCAATACTCCGTGTCATTAACCATATGTTAGCACATGTCTTTAAGGAAAATCCCATAGATATCTAACGCCCAGCCGCGGACTCATGGAGCAATCCCAAAAGCGGTAACTAAGTTACCCCTTGTACTCCCTTGTAGGAAAAATTGGGTTAGTAGATATTTTTGTTGTAAATTATTTTATAAAACTTGAGTGAACTGCCTTCGCTTTCCCACTTAGTAAAGCTTTTTTTTTATTATTCTGTCTAAGATTAAAATGTACAGCTAACCACACTCTGCCCAACATATATTGCTACTAAGCGGTAATCTATTTTACAATCGATATACGTCTGTAAATCACCATGCGTTTCTACTAGCGAAGGTAAACAAATGTGAAATTAAAATATGTACGTTAGGTATACGCCACAGCGATGAAAGGCAACAGCAGCCGGTGCCGTCAGACGTGCGCGCGATACAACCGTTAAAAATTTAATCGCAAAATCCATCACGAGAATTCGAGCTTTCCTAAACTACTTGACAAATACGAGATATATTTGAAAAAACAGACGAGTCGCGGGATAATCCGGATTAAAAATGAGATACGTGCCTGGCACTGTGAGTGACGGGCGGCGCCGGCGGTTCTCATCTAATCCGCGCAAAGCCGACGAAATATGGGCTTACACCGGATCGGGGCCCGGTGTGCATCAATTATTGCCGGCAATCAATCTGAATCGTTTCTTTTTTGCTTTGTTACAGAGACGTCCGCGGTGAGCTGGGAAGAATGGTGGACGTATGATGGTATTTCAGGTAAGTGACGCGGCGATTACTACTTCTACGAGCGGAAATTTTCGGCAAAAGGCGAGAGCCACTTCAAAACTTTTATAGTTGGATGAAACCAGAAAAAATTGGGAGGGACTTTTGTATTTTGGAAAGTTTACATCTTTTGTCGCCTAAGTTCGCAAATTTATACAAATAATTCTTTATACTTCAAATACATACTGGTAGGACCTTTATTTTACAACCAAGTCAAAAGTTACCGACTTTAACCTATTTATAACCGTTTTTTCCCTAAAATTTCGAGTTTAAAATTACATCTGCAAACCATGGGAAAAATTATTGGAGGGTCTTAAGATAGTTAAGCTATTCTTAAGCAAAATTTTGTTCTAATATTAATTTTTAACCGATCAGATACTATTTATAAGATTGTTTTGTTTTGATTTTTCTAATAAATCTGAAACCAAGCACTTCCCATATTTGTCGTCATATCTGACTGCCATTTGAGATTTTGTTGATTTGATGTAAATTTTATATTAATTCATCCACATACTTTTCCATTTCAACAGAGCGGCATATCCTTTATTTACATAAAAAGTTTATACGCAACTAGATGTTTGGTTTTTTGAAACATACTGCATTTGGGCGTTTAACAGTATTTCTTTGATATGGAAAGATTAGAATATTTGGAAGAGCACCAAATCGTAATAAAATATTTCGTTTCAAAGTACCTTGATCCAAACGTGAAATACACTAAAAATATTCTTTTTCCATGATTAATTTAAAATACATTAAATATAAACTATTCCTTGTTACCTTTTTTATACTACATATAATAAAAAATATGCGTATTTTGTGAGGCGAGTGGTATTTTACCCAGCTATCAAAACAGTATAACAATCGATTCACTAAAATACTAAATGACCAGAACTATAACCGTCAATAGTTTTAACATACTTCCGAAAAATCCGCCCTTAAGACGCTTATTTAAGGAACCAGTTGAAAAAATATATACCACTTATGTCTAGTAATCAACACTGAAAATAACAGGTATTCCAAAATTGAAAGAAGATTACGAATGAATACACACAGCGACTTTCCCTCATAAATCTTCTTATTGCGCCGAGGAAGAAGCAGTAATTTGCCTTTTTCAAAGTACCTATTAACGAAATAAAGGGACGGAATTCTAATTAAGAAGATACCAAAGTGCCTGCGAACGTTTCTCGGATCCATATAATTAACAAATTATTTGAATAATTTCAGATATTGGGGAATTCTAAGGAAGAAAGACATTTATTTTCTTATAAAAATGATTAAATCCTCAATAGTTCTATTAGACACCCAACACACAAGAAATTGATATCTAATATGCGAATGAACGAGGTTATCAAAATTTGGTTTAATTAATTTGATTGTGAATTAACTTTCTTTAACATTATTCTGGTAGATTAAGTGTTATTGAATTTTATTTACTGCTTTCGAATATTTGATGCTCGGGAATGATATTTATACATAATGAAATATAAAAAAGCTCACATTAAACCAAATTTCTTCAGTAGATGGATGCCTTTTATATTTCCGGAATAGGCGTTCCAGGTGCTGCCACCTGACAACTAACATCGTAAATTTCGGTCCTTTTGACAGTATGCTTACTCAGAACATTTTGACGTACAAGCGATATTTGTGTTACTTACAGTGGCTTCAAGAATCATCTTGCCCAAAAAATAGAATTAACTAGTGAACGTTTTCGTGTCATTATTTTCTACAATTTCCAACAACTCGATGAACTTAATTCGGCTTTAGGCGATGAAGCGCCATCAAAAACTAGTGTATACCGGTGGTACGCCGAATTGAATAGTGGCCGTGCTTCACTCACTGACGAATTTCGTGAAGGCCATCCAAAATCAGTTGTTGAAAAACATTCATGCTATGCGTGAACTGATATTGCAAGATCAATATGTGACGTATTGTGAGATTGAGGTATCCTTGGGTAGTAGTGGGACCAAGCATACATTCAATATTGCATTAACATCTGGCCGTCAAATGATTTTGTTCGCGTTGGATTCCACATAATTTGACAATTGGTCGAACAAACGCTCATGTGAATTGGTTGAAGGAAATGCTCCAAAAATGCGATCACGGTACTTCAAAACATGTCTATGGCATCGCAACAGGTGACGAATCACGGATCTATGGCTCTGTGCCCGAAAGTAAACAGCAGTCGACTGTATGGGTTTTTCAAGATGAGCCAAATCCAACGAAAGTTGTTCGCGCACGAAGCAATTCGAAGTAAATGGTTGCCTGTTTCTTCGGAAAAGCCGGACGTATGCCAACTGCACTATTGGTGCAATGTCGGTTGTCAATTCTGAATGGTACACAACCATTTGTTTGCCAGAAATATTCGGAAAAATAAGGGAAGTCAACCGCCGAAGATGGATCATTCTCCACCAAGACAATGCGAGCTCTGACCCATCTGTTCAAATAAGAGAGTTTTTGGCAACTAAAAAAGTTGAATTGTTGGGTCATCCGCTGTACAGCCCAGATTTGGCACCCAATGACTTCTTTCTATTTCCGCACATCAAACATAAATTACGTGGTCTACGTTTTTCGACGACTGAAGAAGCGGTTGATGCTTTCAAAATGCATATTTTGGAGGTACCTTAATCGGAGTGGAAAAAGTGCTTCGAAAATTGGTCCAAGCGCATGCAAAAGTGTATTGATCTTCTCTAAGAATGTTTTGAAAAACAATAAAGCCATGTACTATGATTAATTTTAGTTTCTGTTCTCTATTCCCGAAATAAGAAAGGCATGCGTCGTACGTAAAAGGTTAATACTCTTTTGGAGGCCAACGTATACCTGATCCTTAATATTCTTGCGCCTTAGCATTATTAAAGTAAATTGAACTTCCAAGGCATGTCTGCAGAGTTTATCTAGGATGTAGATTGGAACATAGCATAGAATGGCTTTGTTAATAACATTTTCCCGTAGCCGTATAATGATGTAATTCTTGACTACTCCTTCTTAAGACGGTGTAATCGTTTCAATAGAGACCAGTTTTCAAGTGCACGTAGTCTACATTTTCAAGCCTACTTTGCATAATGTTACCCCTGGGTAGTCGTCCCTGGCTTAAACAATGAGATTCTTTCTGTATTCTTCCTCGTATCCGTTTACCTACACTCCTTTCTGTATAACTTCCGTCGCTCGGCGCGGATTTTTGCGTTTACGTTACAACGTTTCCGTTCGTATCCGGAATATTGTCCTCGGCGACGGACGCTACCGCCAACTTGTGGTATAAATTGTTCCGAACATAAAACTCCTTAATTGTCAGATTTATGTTAATTTCCCCCCTTTGTCGCCGTCGGATCCGTTCTGTTATTTGTTCAGGAAGCAACTAAAGAGAATTTTTGAAATTTATAACTCGAAATTTATGATGTACATGGAAATGGTTTCGCAGATTCGCTCTACTGACTTTGAACATGCACGTAGCAATTTTGACTCTAAGATCAATTCAAGAGCTCGGTAAAATCAGAAGTAGTAAATTTGGAAAAAGAAACCTTGTAGGATTTTAAATGTGTATATACTATTTCTAACATCAAAAATGTTAGGGTTGTGTTAAAAACGAAAATAGAGAAAAAGGAGCAGAAATATGTTGTCTTAATCAGGAAACATAAATTAGCAAAACGCAAAAAGTGAGTAGCATTAAAGAAATACAAAAAAATTATGCTTCCATTATTATACACTACCCATTATGCAATGACATTAAATAGAAAATAGAAACAAAATAGGTGTGAATACCGTTTCCAGAAAGATTGATGATTAATAAATCGGTTTCACTTAGATGATGGCTTGTCACAAGGTTGGAAAACATCATTGAGACGAAATAGAAATTGCTCTATAACCGAGGAGCATGTGATCAATAAGAGAATACCTTTATTCCAAACTATGGCAAAATCCATACAAAATAACGTCACTTAGAAAGATTAAGAGAAAGAAGGCCGCTTAGGTAATTATAACACGACTCCAAATAATCTGCATCTGGATAACAACATAATGCTAATAAATGTGGTATTCTGTATGGTGCATATCTCCCGGAGTGCTAACATTATTTTCCTTCGCAGATTCTGCTGAGGTTGGCAATTAATAAATGTAATTTAATTTTGCGTTTGAAATTAATTAAAGAGCTGCAAATTTTTAATAATAACTTACAACCTAAATAGAATAAATTCCTCAGAAAGAAGGCGGTTTTAGGAGTCGGTGGAAATAAATAATCTGTTTTGCGTGTATTATAATTATCCGATATGTTAATCGAAGAACTCGATTGGTATTTATAAATAAAACAATACTTTGAGGATGTATACATCGTATCTAGTTAGTGTCCTTTTTGTTTTAAAAGTCTCTGCGATATTCGCGATAGGATAAACCGAATGCAATTCGAAGTGCTCGTCTTTGCAACATTCATTCAGTGCCAAAACCAGATCCCCAATGAATAATCCCAATAATTCGATTGAAAGTCAGAGAAATAATGTGTTCCTAGTATATTGAGTTTGATTGTTTGCAAGGGTTATTAACATGGATATCCCAATTTTAATCTTCATCATAGTAACCGCTAACGATTTAGAAGATTCAATTCAATTCTAATTGTTCAACATTTAAGCGGATATCATGCACAGTATATTTTAGTTTTTTGTGAAATAAAATAAATTTGGTTTTAAAGCGGTCGAGTCCTAATTAAGAAGCCAATCACATACATGATTATATAGTATGTTAGCTTCTACTAAACTAAACATAGAAGGGTAGTGAAACAAATTGTAATGTTGATGTCATCTGCATAAGGCGGGATATTACCTACTGACCTTAAAACTTTTTTTGAAGCAATGTTGTCTGTGGTGTAACAGGTAATCCTTAACACTACAGTTATACAATTTAGTAAGCAATATCTTACGAGTAATATTGTCAAATACTTTCAGCAAATCAATGAACATGGCAAGACATATAAGTGATTTAACTAAATGAATCGGGAAATTTGACTAATGATTTTAAGCAATGATATATTAACCCAACGATTAAGCAATAATCCTCGCAAGCCCATCCTAAATATCAAATGTGTTGGTGTACAAGAGCAGAATTTCATTTATAAACATTGTAACGGCGCCTTTCTATTTCTTTGTCTGACTTGTCTTCAAATCAGAATTAATGTCACGATTACACAAATTTAAATTAACATTTTAAGGTAAAATGCAACTGGGCGCCATAATATAACAGACAGCTCCCTATTGGCCTGACTAATTTTCTAGATCACCTGGGGTGATGTTACATTTAAAAATAAAAGTAAGAATTTATGTTGCACCGGCTACCAAGAAAAGTAATAAGTGAGCATACGACTTGAATAAACGAATAAGAACTATTGTAAAAGAGCTACTAACTTTACAATTGTTGGTTTATATTTCTTTTGTTTGTATTTATGTGGTCTCAGAGCGATTCAGGTTCGAAGTGATATACAGTATTTTAACACCCCTAGATATCTGGGGAAAAATTGAACTTAAATTATCTGGCGATCCACTAAACTTGGATGGCCCTACGGCCCTACGGTATTAGGGTTAACTTTATTTTACTAATAAAAACAAAATGTATATTCACACACAAGATAATTTTTTTATTAAAACAGTTACAAATAAAGGTAAATGAACTAATGCAAATTCTAGTTTACTAACGGGCCCGTAATAGAGATTAAATTTATGACGATTATTAACAAACAAATAAAAAAATATGGCGCTGCAAACAGGAGTTGACAAATTATAAATAGCAACACTTAGCTGTGTTTTTTTGACCCTGTGGTGCTTCCTGGTCATATGAGTTGCCTGGGTGACGAACCGCCCCTGGGATGAACTTTCCTCCGGTCGGTGTACGGGTACTGCTGGGGTTTTTGTTGCGCGAAATAAGCAGACAAACTCGCACTCTGTTTGCACCAGATATGCCCGACTAAAACAATGCAATTAGAACACCTTGGTTCTTGCAACTGATCGGTCACTTCGATCAATAAGTAGATCATCCATCGATGACTAAATATTTATGGTCTAACGGATACCGTCACTGACAGATACATGGAGCATGAGAATGCCAAATTATCTCGTGTCGTAAATGGGTCATTTCTTGGAATTAAAGACTGAATTGCAAACTCACAGTGCTAAAATATACAGGGTGGGAATTATATCAGCAAGTAGCTGTTTCAAATATTAAATAGGCAATTAGAATAAAATTTTGTACTTTGAGCGTCCCTTTACAACATATCAATCGGTTTAAAGAAACAGGCAAAATACTTCATAGGGCCATAATAGTAATAGGTTACCGAAACTTACACTTAAAATTAATTAACCTCCAACGGGTTGTCTACAAAATTAAACGGTAAGCGTTTGGACGTATAGTGGGACGGTTGGTTTCTGAGATTGTAAAGTTGTGGAATTTCTAGTAAGTTCTTTATAATTAAGCCTACTTAATTCTCTGGAGATCGCTTTAGGACAGAAACCATTATACTTGGCAATTTCAACAGTACGTTACAGCTCGTAAAAAATCAATTTTTATTTAACAATCCGCTGGCCTCATATAAAGCCATGGGCTGCAACATGAGTCTAAAAATACACTTTCTTGTGGCTCCCACTTGGACTTTTTCCCAAAAAGCCTTGGAGCAGTCAGTGACGAGAATGGCGAAAGATTTCGCCAGGACATTCTACTCATGGGAAAAAGATACCAAGGCAAATGGAGCACTGCTATGTTGGCAGACTATTGCTGAACGCTTAAGAGAGGTGTTTTTGATGCAAAGTACAGCCGAATGTTGTATATCAGCACATTTTCGAAGTAAATATATCACTTTTGTACGTCATTTTTTCCTGATTTATACGCATATTATAATATATACTTTCACAAAATTTCATTGCTTTGTCACTCAGAAACACTGGCTGAGCGAAAAATTCCGAAAACAGATATAAAATAAGTGTAAAAAGTACTACCAAGTTCACCCACTTTACCTCGTGGGACAAAAAAATCTGAAATTTTGTTGACCAGTGTTATTATCATAATTACTTTTCTCTCGCCTTTGCCTCTAAAAAAACATATCGTAAATGCTTAAAACTTCCAACAAATGCATGCAACTACATAAATTAATAACCGGGCACCGATTACATAAAACAAATACGACACAAATAAGCGGAAACAGTTTATTAAAACGGATAAATTAACTCGCCAGTGAAAAGATCTATCGCCTCGATGTTGAAACAGCGAACGCCGGGGCCCGAATAAAAAAGAGCAACATTAATATTAATGTCAGATATACTTTCAACACGGGCCCGTACAAAAATTCGATAATGTTTATATTTTCAAGTTCGCTGAAGGCCCAATGAAGTCATAAATCATAAGTTTATGAAAAGTTCTCACTTCCATTACTTCCATGTAATCTATTGAAACGCGTAACGGGGTTTTCATTATTCTTCGACGTCGAATGGGAAACCCCATCGAAAATATCCGCGTCGAAAAGCAGAAAAATCAAAGGAAAAGGTATTTTCGATACATAATGTGTACACTACCGTTCCATATACATATGTACATACGTATATATTTTTAAGTATACAATCGCTGGGTGTTACATATTACGTTTTATGTACTTTAAATGCTATTGTTGTTTCGATAAAAACGTTCCATATTAAGAAATTTCCGTTATTGTAAACGATATATCAACACTTCTATAGATTTCCTAGTTAATTCGATTTTAAATACAGGCGGCATTGCTTATTTAGGAGAGCAAAGATGACAGATTTAACTTTGTTCCAATTATGTATTAAAACATGTGATTTTAATAGGTAAACAGTTGTCTGCGTATCAAGGGTAAAATATTATTTTTTGCCAAAGGTGCAGATATAATTTTTCGGGCGACCCACTGAAAATGATAATAAAAAAACATATATTTAAACAAATAGAGAAGCTTAATATAAACGCACTAATAAGGATTTCATTTTAACCTTATTGGTTCACCCCACACTAAGGATAAAACCAGTTGTTTTGTCTTAGCCCTATTGGTTTACCTCACACTAAGATTTAACCCTATTGGCTTCCCACACTAACAAACAAAACGTGAGCTTAATAAATAGTTAGAAAAAAGACTTGTTTTATCATTTTAACAGCGTTGTACATAAAGTTTTATTTTTATTTTTTAGCATACTTCATAACATTCTTCCCGTGTGGGGTTTCTCATAATTGAAGCCTGGCATATTATGCTCTCCCACTCCGCTTTTTCTCTTTCTTTACTGGCAACTTCATAGCTACATGTGTAAATTGATTAGAAATCAAATACATATTGTAGCTATTTAAAGACGTGTCGGCAATTGTTAATTCATGTTTTATTCCTAAATAAATGTAATTTTCTTCCGCATTTCTCGTTCTAAAGCACAAAAAGTAAATTAAATATTCCTCGGAAGTTTACTTCGTTGAGAAATTAAAATTCTATAGGTGCATCATCGATTCAGTTCGTTTACAATGTAAGTATTGTCGGCGATACAAGAACTTGTCACATTTCAAAAATAACGCCGGATGCCGAAGTAATTCGTTCCGCACAACCATTTACCATAATTAATTTACTTACCTAATGGACCCGGTAATAGGATTACTTTAAGTATACTGCTTGACTTCAGTGTGTGTAGTTTAGCGTTCTCCATTCAATCCTACTGCATACACAAAGCAATAGTGCTATTATAGGGAAATCTGTTACTATCTTGAGAATCTATAATTAATTATAACTAACATACTATCAAAAGCAACATCTTAAAAGTCCACCAAGCAGTTGCAACTGCAATAAAGGTAATTGACTTCCAATTCATGAAAATTCTTTCACTGTATTACTCTAAAAAAGATTTTTACATTTGCATCTCTTTTTATTTATATATATTTCAACTTAGTAACCTAAATATAATACAAACACCCACACACTGTTTAAACGAAGAAATACATATATGCGAGTTTGATGTAAAATAGTTTTAAAATTAAAGAAAAATCATTATAATAAAACGGAAGATTAACAAAGTTATGCCGCTTTTGTTGTCCCCGCATTTGACAATAACGATTTGTAACCTCTAGTGCCATCTTTCCGCACTAATATGACAAGGAAACTCCATAAAACTTATCGAACTGTCCACGCTTCCTAATATTTCACCAATAACTTTCTGAAGCAATTTTCTATCGGAAACTTTTCGCCTATACCTTCCGAATTTGCAAGACACATGGTTTACGTCCCAGCGTTCGTCAGTGGAGGAGGAGAAAACGACACGTTAACAATTTCCTCGTTACACCTGTTTCATAACATGTATATCACATTATATTCCATCTGAATAATGGATACAGATTACGCGAATCACGTCAGCATTTCTGGTTTTAGTGGAGTTAGCAAACTACGAGCTGGCGGTGCTCAAGTTGCCACACATCAATCACCATTTGAAAGATAGGAAATGAACATACCTAACCTGCTCCCTATTTTATATCCCTCGGCTTCATGTGATGTGAAATGTTTTGTTCTCCCGATGTCGGTCGGTGGGCTCTTGCTGCTCCGTTGTTCGATATTCGCGGATTGATTGACTTGCACGCTAGGATACGTTTATGCGCTTACGTTTTCGATTAAAGGTGTTTCACATCTGATTTAACAATTAATTTAACAAAGGCAAGTCATTTTTGAGGTTAAATTGAATGAACTTTGGCCATTAGTCACGAGCCGCAAATAAATTAACCGAATTTAGGTTCAAATTAACTTACACTTTTACTACCAATGGATGGTCCAAGAAACTCATTGCGCCAATGAAAGGCAATTGCAAAATTGATGTATATGTAGCAAAGTATGTGCCCGTTGGTGCAATCAAGTGTGTTTTTAAATTACATTCAAACCACCCACATCATTAACATTGACAATCCCTATAATAACTACATCGTCAAATGGATCAGATATGTCGACGATGTACTTTGTGTATGGAATGGAAACGACCATGACCTCATAGGATTTCACGATTTTCTCAAACAAATTCACAATAATTTACAATTCACCTTAGAAATAGAAATTAATAATAGATTAAATTTCTGAGACATTACCATACTTAATAACAACAATATACCTACTTAAATATAATACGTTCAGAAAACCCACTTCAATCCCTCCTTTCATATATACACACATCGCCCTTAATCTTTAAACAATTATTTTCAAAGAGTTTTAACATACCTAATTGGTTACCATTCAATGATCAACGAACTCAATTACATATATGATTTAGCTTCTGCCAATAAATTTCCTCTACATACTATAGACAATATACTTATTTCTATTCTTCTAAAATTTGACCCACTTTATACTAGAGAGCAAAAACCACAAATCACTTATAAATCACACCCTTTCAATAATATCTCTTTCAAAGCTAATAAATTACTCTCTAAATATAATATCACCCCTCCTGTAAATCAAACAAAAAAAATCTCACAACTTTTAAATAATGCAAAAACAACACTAATATAATGGAAGAGAGTGAAGTTTATCTCATTAGTTGCTCTGATTGTGACTCTATATACGTACGAGGTGTGTAAATTAAGTAATGAGACTGGTATTTTTAAATATTTTTATTTGAATATCAATACAATTGAACGTTGTCTCCCTTAAAATAACTCGCTTGGGAAGCCACACAGCGTTGGAGACCGTTCTTCCATTCCTCATAGCAGTGCTGGAACTCGGACATTGGAATCGCCTTTAGCTGGTTGGCTACAGCCGTTTGAATGTTTTCGAGTGTCCCAAAATGATGTCCCTGCAGATGAATTTTCAGTCTTGGGAAGAGGAAAAAGTCACAAGGACCTCAAGTCAGGTGAATAAGGAGGCGGAGGAGCCACAGAAATATTTTTACTGTCCAAGAAACTGTTTATGGAAATTTCTGTTTGACAAGGCGCATTGTCATGATGCAGGATCGAATCGTTCTTGATGTTTGGTCTCACACGCAAGACCCTTTTTCGGAGTCTTTCGAGAACCTCTCGGTAAAAATGCTGATTAACTGTCTGACCTCGAGGCACGAGCTCCTTGTGAAAGATTCCCTGCCTATCAAAGAAACAAATCCGCATGCTCTTGATATTTGATTTGCTCATTCTTGCCTTCTTGGGCTTTGGAGAGCCTGAAGTGTGCCATTCACCCAACACCCAACTCTCATCACCAGTAATGAACACGTTCCAAAACATTTTCATTCCTTTCAATCGATTCTAAAAAATCAAGGCCCCGTTCTCTCCTGATGTCCTTTTGTTCCTGCGAAAGGTTTTTTGGAACCATTTTCGAGCAGATCCTTCCCATTCCCAATTCATTGGTCAAAACTTGATGAACGATGGTGTGAGACAAATTCAACTGTTTTGCAAAAGTTTCTGTTGCACTTTGCCCAAGTATGAAGCAAAACCTGGTAGCACAACGTTGCTCGAAGTTAATGGCTTTCATTTGTAGAACGCACCACGAAAACCGGGTTCACGGAAAAAACGACAACGGACAACCAAATGACTTGATCGAGTTCAAACTTGCACTGAACGCGTATTACAATGTCCATTTGTCGCGTGCTTCCCGTGTTGCCATGTCAAACATACGTTGTCAATCTCATTACTTAATTTACACACATCGTACAAACATATAGAGGCCAGACAGGCAAACAATTATAAAAGAGAATACAAGAACTCAATTCTCATCCAATATTTACGAACTTAAATTAGATAAGGAACATCACATTAACTTTCAAAATGTAAAACTCCTTCATAAATTCAAAAAAAGAGTTAAAAATTAAACCTCTTAGAAATGTTAGAAATTGAAAAACACAAAACCCTTCAAATTTATGGTCAATTATATACATTAACAAAACTTTTATTCTCATTAATTTTCTATTAATTTTTGGAACACCTTTATTTTATATCATAAAAGTATTAAAATTGCATTTTTGTATAGCCTTATTTTTAGATTACTATTAGTTTTTTTTATGTCTATCTGATTATTATTGTTATAATTTGATACTTTAAATTGTCAAATTTTACCATACCACTATCCTGTTTTCTCTCGACCGGCAACCTTAACACATGTTTTAATTTTATTTAGCCCTTTTCATTCCTAATCTTTGCTGCATTAATAATTTAGAATCCATTTCCCGCAACTCATTATTACATTAAATAACCTTAACATTTAAAATATCCTTTCTACATTCATAATTTCATAAAATTTTCAGTATCAACATGTAACACTTTTACTACGACGGCGAAGAACCCATGGTAAACGCATGAGGCGGGAAGGGGGGTGAATATATTTTCTGGCTGCCGAACGTCATAGAATGTCTTGCAACAAACTACTAAAAATAATTTTATATGTAATATTTCTTTGTAACTCTTTAAATTACAAAGTTACTGCAGTTGTTTTATGTTTTTTGAAGTATCATATTAAAAACATCTGCCCCGATATTTGTACCACTTTCAGAAAGTGCATTTTTTTACCTCCAGTTTCGTTTAATAATTCCAAATTCTCCATTCTCTAGTTTGGAGGATTTTAATTAAATCAAATTAATCAGTAACCAAGTGAACGGAAAAAAATTACTTATGCTGGCACAGCATCGCTTGCGGTTTCTTTAATTTACTGGTTTATCACGGTTATGTTTAGGCGGGCTAGTGGCAATGTTGGTTAGTGACTCGCCTAATACGCTTACGGCTTCAGGTTCGAATCGGGGGTGTCTCTGTCAGAGTAAGACTTTTCGTGTGTATCTTTACCCCTTTGGCAACTGTTGAGGACCTATACTTTAAGTCGTTCCACGGTCGCAGTCATAATAATACTAATAATAACTCATGGCCGCCTTTGACGCCCTGTAATTTGGTCATGCTGTTGGGCAGAGGTACTAATATTATATTAGCAATTGAACTACGTTAGGTATTCAGTAATACATCTAGTGTTCTAGGCATAAATATATATGTTTCAATTACAAAATTTTTCTTGTATCGACTTTTCTTTGAAGACTTCCTGCTTGTATCAAGCTTTGTCATCTTATATTAGCGTTTACATTAACCTTAAGTACTTTACTTTGTTATCATTTTAATGATGTAATAATTTGCATTCTTGTACCTTGTTTTCTTTCAAACGCAGAATAAATGGAGGGACATTTTTTTCAATATGGACGTAACAACGATATTACCTATCTGTATTTGACGTTCGTAATAAAATAAACAAAATCTCTTTCCATGTCCAGGGACTGCACGCGAACGTCGTGTAAAATGGACCGCTAAGCCCGGATGACATCCGCTATTGAACATTACAATCAATCCTCTACGCGCGACTCGCTTAACAATGAACCGCAATCGCTTGTATATAAATAAAAGATGCGGCCGTGGCCCATACTACCAGCGCATATGTTTGGAGTGGGCGTGTACATACATATGTGCGTACATATGAGGTACATAGGACTTCGTATATAGACCGTAATATATATCAAATGGCAGACGTCCGCACGGAGCATCATGGGGCTAAACACTGCGAGAAGTTTCGGAAACGGCCGAATCCCCAGGACAATTGGAACCGCATCAATATAACTTAGTTGCTCTTTTCTATCCTTGGTAAAGCTCCGTTGAAACCAGAAGGAAATTTGTGTGGAGCAGACAACGGTGAAAGTTAAGCTTGCAAAATCTACGCCTACTTTACGATAAAAGATCTTTTTCCAAATTAAATGACAAAGATATATGGAAGAATCTATTTTAAAGTGACTCCGAAAAAGAAGATACACTGTTTATCTTCTATTCAAATAGATACGTGTCTTATGAATGACCTCATAGAAGCTTTGCCATGATGAGATTTCAATATTCCATCGCTTATCTTTCACTGTTTATCCGTGTGATAGAAAAACTAATATATACACGTATGCCCACATCGGGAATGTGGGTTGCTTTGTGGATAGCAACCGCGCAATCTAGTATCATTGACAACGAGAGATATCCAGTCGCAGCATATCATAAACCGAGCAACGCATGTCCTCTCAATCAAGTAATACTGCGTGTTTTTTTCTGTAATCTCAGATTACGGTAAAAAGTACAATTTCTTATATTCATTTTGTTGCTCCTATGCGATGCAAGAGAACGAAAAAGTAACTCTAAGTAGGAAAATAAACAAGGATTCTTACTAAATTAAACAACTGAAAAATAAACTCTACAATTATACAAAATAAATTGAAGTTCTAAGAATGTTACTTTACGGAGGGTTCGAAAATACCCTCCATCCACAGTCAAACAATAGCGGAGTCTATCGTGAAACTCCCGCCTTATTGCCTCGAGATTTCCAAAGGTTATTATCGCAAAAATTCTCAGCAGTTATACTTGCAACTGTTGCAAGCTCGCTATTGTGGCAAAATTTACATACCCCACACAAAAATAAATGCAGGGATTGAGGTCGGGCAATCGAGGTAGTCATCTTATCGTACCCTTCCCGGCAATAACACGATTAGGATAGGCATTTTTAAACATTATAACTTTTATATTTATTGCCTTTCAGAATACGTTCCACTGTACTTCTACTGACACCGATTTCGTCTGCAATTTGCCGGCTTGAACAGGGTTCACCCATTTCAACCAACAATCAAAACGTTACTTGTCTATCCTCCAATTCGGAAGATATTAGAGGGATTTCAGGCTGTTCGTCCCTTTGTTGGCATTTCCCGACCACACAGCCCAATTTCCTAAACGCTTTGACTATCCTTTCAATCGTCGAATGTGAAGGAACAGGACGATCCACGTAGTCTACGGCAAATGGATCGACCGTGCTTTGATAGGAATTTCAAGCAAAATACCATGTTATGATTTGTACCTTCTGCGCGGTTGTATAAACTAACATAGTGTATCTGAAATCGACGATCACTTCTTAAAACTTTGCGTGCGCATAGACAGATACAATATGATTCTAGTAGGCGTGCTGCGTGCAACGAGGTTGATCGGTAGGAATACATATAAGTATGCCAGATCGCGCTACGTACAATATACCTCGCACCCCGGTGAGAGCTGAGCATACGTGTATATACACCTACCTAGTAGAAACTAGGAAAGAATTTTTTTTTTACTAACATACGTATCTGAAGTAATTCACTCACTAAGAAGGTGGTTAGGATATTTCTTGAGTTACTATTTCAAGGCAGTGCATCTTATTATGTTATTTGGGACTTTCTACTTTGTTATTTACTATTTTATCATATCTACTTATTCATTAACTGTTGTAGTACAAATACTACAATATTATTGCAATTTATCTATTATTGCAAATAGATTACATCAAATTGCAAACCAAATGTGTCTCTGTCCTAGTGTTTTCAAAGTGTATAATTAAGTTTTGTTAACGTGCTAACGCATGTAAGTGCTTAATACGCAAACAGATAGGTTCGTACATTATTCAAGATATTCAAAATAACGCTAATGGAATTAAAAATTCGATGTTCCCTTCTAATGTACCTGCACCGCCCCAAATACTGCGCGAATGTTAAATGCGAAGCACTTTCGTTATTTTAAATATTTTATCGTCCTCTCGGCTACACTGACTTTATGATAAACCGGAGTTGCCGGTTCACTTTGAAATGCACTTCGGCTTTCAGCAAACATAATATCGATTTTGCCGGCGTATTTGCGGCATTGTCTAACTTTAAATTTAATGAATGCTTGACATATTACGAAGTTGATGTTAAACTTTAGTTTGTGATTGTTGTATCCGTATACCGGCGCTCTTCGTCCGACCCTCCAATCAAGAACGGACGCACAATACTGAAATTTATATGGTCGTTATTTTTAATTGAGCAAAGTTTCAAAGACAAACAAAACCTAGTAAAATACAATTGGCGCTTTTCGATATCGTGGTGGTATTAAGTTTAGAACAAACTCCATAGTCCATCCTACTTGCTAGCAGGCATCAATCAAGTACATCCCTTTTTGCAGCTTCCTTTATAGAAAGATATTTATTTGGGGTTGCATTATAGCAGAGGTTTTAAATTTTCTTTATTTTGTCTTTCCCTTTTTCCTTTCTCTTTGTTCTTGTTCACGAAAAGAACACACTCAGAATTTCCCATGATCCTTTCCGTGGAAGAGAATATTTTCAGTCGTTGTCCTGAGTAATGGATGAGGGTAACGCTGTTTAATGCCGAACCCGTAAATTTTTAAAGAAAGTTGTTTGTGTCACGAAACGTTTCCTCCCTCTACTCCTTCAGGCCCCCATCTGCATAACACTTTAGCGGTACAAAGTGGTGCTCGTAACCCGTTACAAATTTTAGTATCAAATCCTCTAAGACGGATAGTTATATATTACCACATAATTTCTCAGAATTTTCTACACGAGCGAGTGCTGACAATTGTCTTAGGATAAAGATATAGAGTTTACTTGACGATTTCCTTTAATCTGAACGAACTCCAGGAACTATTATTTATCGAGATTTACTATGGAAGTTGTGAATGAATCTTGAATTAATTGCAAATGAATTTCATTTATTTTTTTACATTACACTATAGTAAAATGGATACTACAACAGCCTTAACATGAAAAGTAGATTGATTATAATTAATGTTGTAGTCTATTTTGATATATTGCAGCATTAGTTAAGAAAAATATTAAATACATTTACTATGAACAGTAGTTGGATTATAATTAACTGGCTGGTCTGGTTTTATAAAGTGCTGCATGGGTTAACAAAAGCAATAAATGAATTTGCTACAACTTTAAAACCTCCGTCGGGATCACATATACGTTTTAAGGCTTTTGCTGCATTAATAAAGCATATGTTGGTTTTTTAACAGAGGAAATAAGTCAAAGGCTAGGAGACAATGTTACTTTACATAATAACTAATGCGATATTATAGGTATTGAAATAAAATCTAGAAAATATGTATAATTACAATACCGAAACATTATTCATAAAAGAATTGGAACATTTATAATGAATAATATGAAAGTTTGCAGTAGAAAGAAAACTTAACATGGAGCTGAACATGATTTGATTTATTATTGTGACACTATAATAATTCTAAGATAAACTTCTTACGGGATTGACCCATGTCATGTTGGAGATACAGGATCTCGACGTTTGGCTCATAATCAAGGAGGTTCTTCAGAGGAAGAGGTAGTTTGCACGCACAGAACACCAATTAAAGAGAAACGCGACCTCTGTACATTTCGGTGGAAACACTTATGTCATTATAGCGCCCTCCGGTCTGACTACGTCCAAATCTGGAAGTACGCCTGAATCGTGCTTAGGAAATATGGCGCCACATTTAAAAGTTAGATATGTTTCGATTTTCTTTAATTCCGTCAGTGTGATACGCCTACTAATAACGAGTCGTATTTACATCTCACATTTAATTTAATAATGCTGTGACTACATTTTTACTTCGACTTTTAATCATTTCTGAAAATAAAATTTATTACTAACATCGTAATATTCACAGTAAAAGATTAAAAATTATAATCAAAAATTTAGCTACGGCATTGTTAAATTAAACATTAGGTGGAAATATTGACCAATATGTTATTAATTAACAGAAATCACGGATATATCTAAAAAACGTACAAATTCGAAAATAAAAATTTATTCAAAAGCAGGATAAGAAACATGTAAGTAATTATAAATATAATAAAAATTCGAATTCTGTTAAAATTGATGATGACACCTATTCATTTTGTGTTGGTGACAGAGACGGGGTGATGAAATTATTCTACGAAGAAGAAAATGTAGCAGAAATGCAATAATCATGATCAACTAGTTGAAAAGATTTATTCAAAAATGAATTGTCACTACCTGGTTCTAAAGACAGTAAATTACCTGGTTTATTTTCAGAAGTGAATGATGATGCAAATAATCCTTCATTAATAACTTTCGATGAAGGTGCACAAGGGATAGCATCACAATTAAGGTACTTCTTTAGAGAATGATAATTATAACCAGAACTAGAAAGTGCTTAGAGCATATTCAAAGATGTTCTACATTTGCGGAATTATGTAGGTGACATATTTTCTTCCAACTTTTCAATGTTGCTGGATGATTTGGAAACGTATGAAAGCGAATTGATCTTTTATCCCTATAAACGTCTGAACAACCGGGAAATGTTCAACACTTGTGTATCCTAGGCGTGTCTATTAAACACCCAAATTAAATCTGAGAAACTTACTTAAAAATCAAAATCTATTACTTACGTTTAGGATAGCACAAAGAATGACGTCTGGAACTACTGTTATTGTCGGTTGTGATACGCTAGCGGCACCTAGCGGGAAAAGCCACAAAATCATCATAGTGGGTGGATGGGCGATGGAAATTATAATAAATCTATTAAAACCAATGGTAAATTTCCTTGGAATTTTTACCAAAGTATCACATTTAGAAATGTTGGAAGTTTTCAACATTAAATATTACGTTTTTGGCAATAATATTGCCAACATAAATTGAAATATTTCAAGTTTAATTTTTGGTAATTTAATGGTTGACGGTTCTGGCTCTATCTGGTCCTATATTCAAGTTGCTGCGTGCTTGTTGAGAAGGTTGCATATTGAATTGTCCCCTTGTATTGGCACGGTAGTTCAACCAGTAAACGGCACCGAAGATGAAACCAACCAGGTAGAAGGGCAAAGGAGAAGAAGCCAACCCGGGTTAGCACGGTAACTCATAGTGTAAACCACCCCAAAGGCGAAACTTACCAGGTAGAAGAAAGAGAGAAACATAAGTTAGTACAGTAACTCAACATGTAAAGTATTATAGACCCTTTTACAAGGAAAATGAAGAATTTTTGCGATCTTTGAGGAGACTTGAAGACTCCTTAAGTCTTAATATAGTCCTCCTCAAAGATCCCACATGTACCTCCTTCTCCGAAGTACAAATTCTTGTCATTATCAAGTAAAAGCGTCTACAAAATTCCTCATTAGTAAGATAATAGTCAGGTAATCTTTAGTCCCTTATTTACATTAACAAGATTTAGAAGGATGGTATCTATATTATAAATGTATATTTTGTTGGGAACTTAATACATTATAAAATTTACAAATGAAAATAATATGTCCGTAGATGGGTGTTATAATCTCTCGGATGCACAAAAGGAAATTAAAAATTATAACTGCTTGGAAATATATCCGCGGCCAATTGTCCTGCTACCAAATCTCCGCGTTATTTTGACGTACATATACCCAAGGCTTCCACATACCCAGATACCAAAATATTAGGTCACCATTATCCTGTACTCATTTGAAATCAAATTTCAGTTTTTTTGAACACAGAAGCAAAGTTATTCGGTGTGAATATTAAGCCTAGATGCATAAATCTGCTGTCTTTTATATAGTGTTCAGTAGTAGCAATATATAAATCTACTAAAGGCATTTCAGTAAAGCCACGACGTTGTATTTTGCGGTTAACAGGAGAAAAACCCCCAGATTTATTTCGGCAGCAAATGAAAGTCGGAAAATACGACCCCGTTTTAACGCTTCTCGGGAAATCCATTCTTAAGTGGAATGTAGTAAGAGGTTTTGTCCGGACCAAGAACAGAGAGCAGCCACCACCTAACCGCACCTAGAGCGTCCGTCCTCAGGCCGCCGCATTAATTACAAACAGCGAAACGTAGGAAATGAATGTCGTGGCTTCCTTTATCTCAGTCGGAGTGTTATTGTATAGCGTCTCTAGCCGTCGCGGCGGTGATGCAGTGGATGCTTACGTGGCCACGCTTAGAGGTTGAGAGATTCATGTTAGGCTAATTTCGAGACGGTCGGCTGCGGGATAATTTTACGACTTCGTTCGCGTTTACTGCTTGTTAAGGAGAGCGACTGTTGGCCGCCTCTTACAGTCGTTTGCTTGACGTCTTCATTTCCTCAAGGTTACATCGTGGTGAAGTATAGATGTGCTTGATAAAATTACTCATGCATTGAACTTTCCAGTTAAAGATGCCCATGTCCATTAAAACTTTTCCTCATATTTTGGGCCTTCAAAGTTTGTAATACATACACCTTGTATACGACTGTCACCTTAAAAAAATGGACAAAGTAAATATGACAAAAGAAGAACTACCTACTTCTTCTGTTGTCAGATTTACTTTCTCCATCCTTTTGAAGGTGACGGTCCTATACAGGGTGTATGCGTCACAAACTTTGAGGGCCCGCAATACGCGGAAAAGTTTTAATGAACATGGGTTCGCAAAAAAGCTCTTCAGAGATACGAAACATTTCGCGTTTGTACCACGTTTTTGTTATGACAAACAAACAATGTGGTGCAATCCCGCAAAAACACAAACTGAACACGATCTGGCGATTGGAACAAGCGTCAACGGTAACACGTAGCGCTTCTCTGGCATATCCATTAGTACGACCATACATCAATCCACATGCATAATGCAATCTTAGAGTAAAGAGGCGTAGCGAGAATTAGTAAATTGTGCACTAACCACTGAATGTCAACTATAAACTTCATATATGACAGAACGTCTCTCGACTACGATAAGAAAAAACTAATTTTAGCCAATGGAAAAATGGGATAAACAAAAATATGCACAAATGCAATAAAAAAGAAAGAACCAATTTATTGAATGCAAAGAAAATTTCATGACTATACCACCTCGATGAGTGAAGAACTCCTGGATACGTATTTCGGCAACTAAGTTGTCATCCTCAGCAGAATCTACGAAGGAAGATAATGTTAGACGTCGCATTCTGGAAGATTTGCACCACACAGAACACCACTTGAAGTTCTCACTCATTTAGGTGGTAAGGGTATTTTTTATTTTTACTATTTTAAGCCATCGTATCCTATTATTTGTATTTTATATATTAGTTTCTATTTAGTCAAATATTGCACTGACTGCAGCATTTTAAAAGCACTGTTTTTTCTTTTGCTTAGATGTTTAGAATATGCATCGCCCACTTGGTTACTTTATTCCCTGTACCATGTATTTTTAATTGTTCCTGTACAACGCCAGGATTTCAAATTTCTGTCTCTCGAGATTGAAGGGAGTTACTCTGCGAGAGGTAGTAATTACAATACCCTTCTAGAAAGCCATAGTCTGCACGCTGTAGCGGAACGATCTGAAACGTATGCTTCCGATTTCGTACATAAGCTCATTGATAGAACAATTGGCACCTCCCATCTCTTATCTTTCGTAAATTTCCATCCCCCATCCGTCTGCACGCTTCTCTATTACTTTTGTCTCAATTACTTAGTGCTAGGACAATCTTTCTGAGAAACCCCCTCATGAATCGAATGCTGAAAATAGTAAATTCTCATTTCGTTAACATTTATCTTTGTTATTATGGTTAAATCTCTAGCAATTCGGCTCTACTAGTAGGTTCTCGAAGATTTATCTTTAAGTACTTACTTCACTGCTTGTTTCTGATTATAAACTTTACGATCATTCCAAATATGAAATAAGATGATAAAATAATGATAAAATACACACAAGTATGGAAACCGCACGAACATATCATGATATGTTCAACCCAATGTGACCGATTGTATCATTTGTTGGCTCATTAACTTATGATTTATCATCTTTTATTGCAAGAATTTAAACACAGGCATTATCTGATCGAACTACATACAATATCAGGTACACTTTCCAATTTGTGGTAGCTGTGGTAACCATGACCATATTACATCATCGTTTGTTATTTCGTTGTTCACCAATATTCCGTTGGAATTTGTGGTGGAATTAATTCAAATACATTGGCACCTCATCCAGCCATTTACGTCTACACGGCTGGCAGACTTCCTGGAAGTTGTCAAATTTTTATGTGATACATCGAACTTTAGCTTTGAAAACAGATTTTATCAGTGAATATTTTGAACACCAATGGGAAGCCCTCTTAGCCCCATTCTGACATGAGTTACGATGGACCACTTATTGGACACTGTCATTCCTACGTTAGGATTCCTATTACCGTTCATTTATAAATATGTTCATGATTTAATTTGTGCAGCCCCTGCTGTGGTGACGAAATTTAATTAATTTAACCAAGATATCAAGTTCACCATTGAATTATAGTCAAATAATTATGTTCTCTAAATTATACAACAATGTATAATTTTGAATTGGTATACTAAGCCCACTTTTTCGGGACGGTATGTCCATTATCACTCTAACCACCCCTTCAATGTTAAGGTAAACGCATTGAAGGCGATGAAGAATCGTGTGTTACAAATATCTAACCCACAAGTTCATAATGAAAATTTAAATAAATTAAGAACTATATTTTTGTCTAACGGATATCCCGGCGCGTTAGTAAATTCAATAGTTTTCAATACCCTGACAGCAGCTGTCCGGGATAGAAGCATTGTGCCTCTTCAACCTATTAATGAGTTCAGATATGTTCGATTTCATTTTATTGACCAATTCTCTTACAAAGTGAGACAATTGTTTTCAGACCAACCGGCTGTAAAATTAGCTTTTTGTAATCCTTTGTCGACATCATCTTGTTTCACTAAAGTGAATGACAAAACTGACATAATGTACATGTCAAAACGTAGTCTATAAAATACCATACGCATCGTGTGAGAAGGTATACGTTGGAACTGCCAAACAATGGTTGCGTAGTCGACTGTCCCAACGCAAAAGGGACTGTAATCTTTACAGCACTGATACAGCTTTGGCAAATCATTACACGCAGTGGGCACAATTTCTCCTTTTACGATGTCAGCATATTGGATATACAATCCTGTTATCATAAGAATATGTTCCTCGAGATGTACTATATAAAAATTACGAATCAATTTTAGAACTGACGTGGAGGGTCTCAGTGAGATCTATAGTTACTTGCTAATAGTTAGCAGCCCCCCTGTTACGAGTGGGATAACTACAAGGACACCACCTCAACAATAGTTGTAGTGGTCGTCATATTATTAACACTCCACACACATAAGTGTCTTCACTTTTGACCAACATTTCATAGTTTTTATAATTTTGACACTAAACATTTTAAATTATTGACTTTATTATAACATTCAATTATCTTCAAATATATTACTTCATTATCTACTTAGATGGGAGGTCTTTCTTCTTCTCTTTTTCTCTAATAATACTTAAACTCTCCGGCTTGGTATATAACTGATGTCCAACCTGTATATTATTCGTTTGAATTTACCGCTAACATATCTCCTCAAGATGTATTGGTGCTTTCACCTTTTGAAGCTGGCACTGATGACGTATTAGTTTGTGATTCCCGCTTTCGTGACGTGAAAGCATGGCGATTTCTGCCTAACCGAGTCACCGTGTTAAGTTCTCCCGGGAAATATGAATTGAATTCCCCAAAAAAGATCGCTTTTAATCTGTTTGTCCGCTACAATGTGTCGATGTGTTTTACAATTTTACTATTTTGATATGTTAATGTAAATATCTACTCCATATCTTTAACAATGTCAGAAACGATTTTAACAAAACACGTAAGTAAGAGTATCTATTATCTTATTGTCAATCACATGTCTTTTTAGTTTGTACTCTTAAACAAGGTTTAAAATAAAAACCCCAAAGTCGACCTGAACAATAAAGCTGTGGTTTGATTGCGCTGGCTACAATTCTCAATAAATTCAATTTTCTAACCAGTATAGCGGGTACTGTCCACCACTCTACTATTATAGATATGGGATTTTTTCCGGACATTCGTGTGCATTATAGACGTAATACTGAACAAACAATGAAGCAGCTGCTGAACATCAACTAATATTATCATATTTCGATATAAATAAATTCGGTTAACCGTACTACTTAACATTGTACCGAATCCATAATTATGTCCAGGTTTTTGAAATTTTAATAAACCAGTGTTCAGGAAGTTGTGTAAACTAACTCGCATCATCCGTGGCGTTGCAATTACGATTTGACGTAACAAGTATCAGCGTCATGTTTACAACTGGAAAATTAAACAATAAAAATGCTAACAAGAGTGGAATTAAAATCTAACTCATACGAACTTCCCTGTGCGTTTTATTCGGAAGTGCTAATTAAAACTTTAGTATTTCAACCGCGCATTGGGATAAGAATCTAGGGGGTAAAGAAATGAGTACGTTTATAATTTACGGCGTTTCAGGGACATAATGTGGCGTTAAATTATTTACGATAAGTAATTTTAGCTTAAGAGAATAGGTAATTTTTTTTCTTATCTAATCAAAGTTGCAGAGAGGCAAACCTGTTTGAAACAAAAACGGTTAATTATAACTTTTCCCATTATTGCACTCCGCATAAAAAGAAAATTGCTTCGCACTCGTGAATCCAATTCCCGAGAATGATCCTCGCCTCGGTCGGTAACAGATATCTGGATAAACGCGAGAGATCTAACGAAGGAGGACTCTACTCGCGCGGGGAGAGAGACAGAGATTCTGTGCTTTGTAAACTGAAGACGATACAGTTGATGGATGTAAGTCACAGCGTTGAAGTGGTGAAGGAGCCGCCTTTTAGTCTGATTTCGTTGCCTTCGCGCGCTATTCTAGTTGATCCCCCGCTCTTTAAACAAACGCTGACTACAGGCTTTTTGATGTTCACACAGACTTTCCTTCCCCATTAAGGCTTTATGTCGGGAATAAATTTCCGAACTAAATTGTTCCATCGCATGCAGTGTGAAACATCGGCCGTTGCTGATATAAAATTAATTAACCTGTAGCTTAGCTTATTTGATCCTTTGAAACTTGAGCTGGTACGACCCCATTTTATTTTGAACCGACAACAACTTATGTTAGATTAAGTTATATCTGCAACGATTATAGTTCCATTGTTTAACACATATAAAGGAGGAAATTTGCGTATATATAGATAAGATTCGCCGCACTTGAACTATTTATAGAGCCTCTGGATGAGAACTATATCCGCGAGTTGATGGGGCAATAACACACACGTGGCGTTGTGACATTAGTGAACGTGGCCCATCATGTAAATTTTTTGCGATATTGTAGTCGTTATATTACATCACGGGCTTCAGATATAGTCTTTCCGTAATCGACATACATGTACTGTGGCACTGAATGCGCTATTTCGGTATATTACAGACAATATCTAATATTGCTCCGGAAACAATGGAGCGTGTTTTATTATATACGCAAATAGGGACAATATATATATATTATCTATATTATTATTATATATGTTATCTCAGTTTAAATTTGATCTTGGATTTCTTTGGTCTTTACTTGTAATTTTGATCATGGAAAATCAAAACATTATTTTTCCCCTACGTTTCGGTTATGGCCTTGACCTTTTTCAAGGGTTTTATTTAAATTACCACAAATTTTTCATTTTGAAACTGTAAAAAAAATTACATTGTAATGTGTTTTGTGTGATTGTAATGTAATTTTGTTTTGTACTGTAATAATTGTAATGTCATGTGTATGTTTTGTTTAAGAATAATTTAAAAGGTTTCACATATTGCCTCATGAACTCGATTAGCTTAATGCTATGATCTATGAACTTTAAAATCAAAGAGACAAATGCACAGTTGGATAGCATCAAAACCAACTATTTTAATTTTTAACAATTCTTGAAAAAAAATTTTTTTTTGGAATTTGAATAATCTTTAATTTGCGAATTTTGAATAAATGGTGTGAATTAAAAATCTCCAAGTTGAATATTGACAACTTTTCGGTAGTGGCGTACAGCCGTATAAATTCTCCTTATATATCTATTTACGTTTTGCATCATCCAGGAAAAAGAAGGTTCAAAACAAGGCGTCGTGTTTGATTCCTTTTTCAGTTTTTCAGTTTTTCAGTTCAACGTGATTCTGTGTGTTGATCCGCCCATAGGGTGTCAGGATTTATTATGAGCATTTCCAAAAATTTCAATACCATTCAACTTATTAAAACTTATTATATATTATGCTTTTGTTCGTAGTTGAAGTATACAAGTGTAGTGTCCAATGGTATCCAATTTATAGATGCCATTCCTTGGCTCTTGATAGGGTCTACAGAAATTTTCTGAAATCCCTTAATTTTCAAATTGACGGTATTTATCCTGCCTCTGGTACTCCTCGGGATGTATTGCTAGTTAGGCATGGTATGGCATCATTATTGCAGAGCAGAAATCCGCATGCAGACAGATTTTTCTACAATTCAATCCATGGCTTAATCAACTGTCCCTACATATTATCTAAAGTCCCACTTATTTAATGTACCATGAATATATACCAAGATGACCAACTCTTTTCAACTACCATGGTTGAGGCCTAATATGTTGCAACGGTCCATGTATCCATCTTATACAGATATGGTGATCACCTTCTAGATATTTCCTTCCACTTAAATAATTTTTCTACCCAGTATTACTTTTTACTAGTAGTTTATTATTATATTATTATGGCAACGTCGTGTTTTTGAAGATTATAGGAGTAACAGTCAAAATATTGGAAAATTACTAGAAGTTAATTAATATTATTATTATTAATATAATTCATTAATTCACTTTGTTTTATTAAAGAACCTTACGATTACTCACATGTATCAATTGTATTTTAGTTTAATTTCAGGTTTCAAGTGTGGTCAATGGACTATTTAGTTGGTGAAGCTATGAGCCTTGATTTCAATGCGATGGATTTGATTATAAGCATCTACCCTACGTCACATTTTCAGTGATATAACATTCTGATTTGATTTAACAAGTGGTTATAATAAAGAGAAAAATCCAATTTCCCCTACCGTACTAGAACAATCGTCCCAAGTGGAATGTTTTATTGCAAGATGAAGCCAGCAAGTAACCAGTAAATTATGCAACAGTAAGACTTCCGTCGGAAATATTTCTCCAGAAGGTGTTTTAAGTTTTTTGCACGTTTTACCGCTGTCCTAATGTGCCACCATTCTGCAGTTTCATTTACAGAATTCATAAATTTTGGAATATTTTGAGAGTGATTGCGTTTTAATATTTATATTACGTTGTTAGTGGCGAACGGGTTAGGCTTTTGTTTATAACAACAGAACAATACGCGTTTTGTCGTTATGAGCGTGAATCGAATTCGAATAATGGAGGTGACTGTTCGCTTTGAAAATGGAATCGTCTATTGTATGTGAATGCGCTTATATTTTAAAAACGATATTTATATTTTAGTTTCATTGTTATCGGCATCACTGATGCAGTGAACAATGCTCATCGCTCACGTCATGATTAGAATCCCTACAAGTTTTTTACATTATTAATTAAATACATAAGTAGTTTTTTTTAATGAAATAAGCTTTGCCTAACATTGGAAATGTAATCTCCGATTATTAATATTTAATTCTATACAGGATATTTCCCTAAGTGCATTCCAAAATTTCTGAAAGGATATGATTTTCATTAATATTTAAAGAAACAATGTTCCTATGAACATATGATTGCAAATACTTACAAAAGAATACAAATTCTCATACTTTGTACATTTATTTTGTTTACGGGAATAATTGGTTGAATTCGAGTGCTATTTCTGTATACTTAATGTTTTTAATTATTATAATTAATACAGAGGTTGAAACACTTTCATCACTATGGATATTAAAAGTAATGCGTAAATGGCTGATATACAAGGTGTCTGTTAAATATCGAGACTGGTTTAATTTATTTTTATGTATTACAATGTTAATGTATGTCCCCATGTATACTCCTCATTTGCACTTATACATATATCGCTGTACTGTGTGCGTTGCACTATTGGAAGGTGTAGAGGAAATCAATTTCTATTAGCTGTTTCAATACACCCGCCGCATTCTTCTTTAGAGCATCAACTGCCTCAAAGCATGTTCCATTACTTAACCCTTATCTATCGATCCTTCGTCTCACAGACTACAGCGTACTTTTAACCCTAGATATTCAGTTTATTTTTAAATATTTTAAATTTCCCTCATTGTACTCTCAAGTTAGGAAGTACAAAATATTTAACTCACTGGTTTCCGAGAAATCCCGAGTTTGAATGAAAATATCCGAATATAGATTGTACACGCAGTATGGCAGACGAAACCTCGGTGTTGGTGTAACTTTATTTGCTAGGTGTATACTACGTGTCACGTTGCTTAAAAAATGTCTCAAATTCCGAGTACATCACGAGGTGTGCGTTTTACCGATAATGATTTTGAAAATACTGTGTTGCAGTGGTACAATGAGTGTAGTAGTAACGGGAGTGACATAGCAGACGAAGATGTAGATGATGATTTTCAAATTGAAAGTGAGTACGATACAGCATCGGAATGGTCGGAAGAATCTGACAGTGAGTCTGACGATGATAGCGCTCAACTATTATAAGACGATAGTCTCAAAATTATTACGACAAGAACCGTTTCAAGTGGTCAAAAACAGAACACTGAAACATAACATTGTACTTCAATTACCTGGTCTAAAACAAAAAGCTCGTTTACTTGGGACTGAAACCGATCCTTTAAAAGTGTGGAAATTGTTATTTAGTCCAGATATGATGGAACAAATTGTTCAGTGGACGAATGTGCAAATTGCAAGTCACCGTAGGAAATATAAGAATGAGAGCAGAAGTGAACTTAGTGATACCGATTCTGTTGAACTGCTGTCCTTTTTCGGTGCCCTTATTTATACTGCAGTGTTTGATTCAAACCATGAGAACATAGATACCCTGTTTGCGACAGATGGCACAGGCTGTGATATATTTCGGTGCATAATGAGTAAAAATATGTTTGCATTTTTACTTTCGTGCCTAAGATTTGCAATCGTGAGGACCGCGAAGTTCGCAGAAGAATTGATCCAACTGCTTCTAATTCAGAATGTTTTCAAAATTTTGTGAAAAACTGTAAGGAGTGTTATTCAATTGGACAACATGCTTCCATTTACGAAATGTTAGCAATTTTCCGAGGACGATGTAAATTCAGAATGTTTATGCCGAACAAACCAGATAAATATGGCATAAAGCTTATGTGCCTTACGGATTGAAGAAATGGCTACTTCTATGATAGCTACACCCATAGCGGAAAGCATTCCGATGGAATTGGACTAACAGAAGAAGAAAGAAAATTATTAAAACCTACGCAATCCGTGCTCAGACTTTCTAAATCATTGTTCAACACAAACGGTAATATTACGGCAGATAATTGGTTTTCGTCAATTGCATTATGTCAACTGTTGAAAAAGAATGGTTGGACATATGTAGACACTATGAAAAAGAACAAAAGGGAAATTCCCAATGAGTTTTTGCCGAGCAGAAGAAGAGAAGTTGGTACTTCTATTTATGGTTTTACCGAGGATCTCACATTAGTTTCCTACGCAGGCAAGAAAGGGAAGGCCACAGTGTTAGTCTCTTCAATGCGCCACAATAAACTAGAAGATGAAGAATCGGGAAAACCTGCTATCGTGGCACACTATAATATCACGCAAGGAGGAGTTGATTTGTTAGATGAAAAGTGCTCTAAAAGCACCTGTAGACGTCGAACACAAAGATGGCCTATGGCTATATTTTTTAGGATTCTACACATCTGATGTGCAAACTCATATATAATACACCAATCCTATAAAAATAATCCACAAACATAGCACAGGTCCACATTTGCGAAGCAATTAGCAAAAGCAATGGTAGAACAGCAAATTAGAAGAAGGGAGGCAAATGCGTTTTTGCCTAGGGAACTGAAATTATGCATCAGAAGGATTTTGGATATCTAGGAGGAAAGCGAAGGTATTTAGTGCGAGAAATACGAAATAATTATATCCCACTACGTCCGACAGCACCCGCTAGTCAGTGGCCTCTAGTGTCAAAGGTCACAGACAAGGAAATAAATACTAAATCCAAGTCTAAATTACAAGTAGGTAATTTTGCCTCTTATACCTAAGCAAACAAATAATTTCTCAGGTTAAGAAATTGTTTTTCTCAATAATTAAAAAAATCATTTTCTTGTTTGAAATATCTGTTAAAAACAAACTGGGTCTTCATGTGGATCGGGTAAAGCAATGCGCTGGAACTTCCAATGGGAATATGGAACGAATGTTTCTCCACAAGGCTGGAAAAATGTTGCCAAAATAAATAAATGATTATTCAATCCTGAGTAATCTCCTTGTCTGATCCGAGGACATCAACACTGAGGATATGCTATTCCTTTCAAAATTCAATGGCAGAGAAACCTAAATATTGATTCTTGTTGCCTATGATGTTCTCGAAAGAGATGACTATACTTCAGATTTTTTTGGGCATTTCGGAAAACATGAAGGGGTAGAAGAACAAGAGCCTATAGTGGCCTTTTATGGGTTAATTGTTTTGGCACTTTCGATGTTTCTCACAACACACCTATAAATATTCATTTGCAGCCATATGTTCGTAGGAACATAAAAAAAATAATGAAATCATATCCTCAACCATTAGAGAAACAACCTGTATATATCTTTATTGTAATAAGAGCGGCTTAAAAAGTAATTACTGCTACGATACTACTTATACGTTGCACGTGCAGATTTCAATTATTCCCTGAAACCGGGTTACAAAGGAAAAGTACTACACTACTTCTAATTTAACCGTCCGGATCGATACTAAATAAAATATTTGCTTTTGTACGTCTTGCCTCTTTTTTAGTGATTTCGGAAGAGGTAACGATGGTTTCTGATTAGACTGTCGCTCTTGACCCGATTCAAGTGGTTATTCTTGTAACTAGACGGGTCGATAACGCACGAATACTGATACCGGGATTTTTGGCTCGAACAGTGAAACATGTACGAACAACGAAACGGATTCAAAGTTTTTGCTAGAGAATTGAGGATATACATCTATACAGAAAAGACGAACGGAATTTCGTAGCCCGCAGGATTATTGCTCTGACGAAACTTCGTGTGGAAGTTTTGGTGGAGTCGCCGCAGATCTATTACAAAACTTGCCGAGTATTTAAAATGTTACATTTTTTGCAATTTTTACAATGCTGTTGAAGGTCTTCTGCACTTAGACTATTTTATGTACAGAGTGCTTGCAATAACAACTATATTCTTTTCATATATTGAATTATAATATAATTACTTATATAAGGAATACTCAAAATTCTACAAGACTAAGGCCATACCAACATTGCTATGCAGCATCAATAATGAGAAATAAAGATAAGTACCTACAACTTGTCGAAGTGAAATTCTTGAGCAGGGTTGAAGTATTTACAGTTTGGAACACCTAAATCAGTGATTTCTATGAGTAAAAAATTAGAACCTCTACCAAACATCACGAAATATTGTATTTTTGCTGTAGTGCAAGAAGCTGCGAACCGTTATACCACGTGAAAGACAAATCTAGTACCTAGCATGTACATTAACTTTTATCTGCAATTGAGCAGGTGTACGTAAAGTGTGTCATCTAGAGTTTAGCATTACTGTTTTACTACTTTAATACACATCAGCGTTAGTAGTTTTGTAAACAGGAAGGATTTCCTTACTAGTAATAGTAAAGTGACAAGATTTCTGTGGCCAAGTGACTCCACGAACATGATATTCTTAAAAATTTTGGCACTTGTAATTTAATAAAATATAGTAGCTAGGAATGGTTATTGAGCAATGGATTATTGTAGAGAAGCAAACCACTTTTAAATTAATTGTCTACAGGAAATAAATAAAATAGGAATAAATGTATCAAACACCAACAACTGCATTCATTAAAATGAGTTGGTAATTGCTTTTTGTCAAGTACATATTTCCTTTTTTTAAAATAATTGCATTCGGTAAAACTGTTTAGAGTATAATTACTGCTCGCCTTTTTTCATTAGGCGCAACCTTAAGTTCCAACTGCACTGCCAAATTTATCAGACTCTCTTTATGCTAATAAAACTGTCAAAATAGCCTATCGACTTAAGGATTGTTCCATTAATTTAAATCAGACGTTACGAATGTGAGACCAACTACAATATTTTGTGATTTTGTAATGTATTTATACTGGGTGTTTCAGATTTGCACGACACTATTTTAGGAAAACGTTTTCTAACATATTTGATATGATGAGATACCCATGGCTAAAAATAGATTTAACAATAAAACGTTCGGAGTAAAAAGTGATCTCCGTTTTGTTCAATGACGAATTCATGCTTCTATGGCAAGTTTTATAAGATCATGTTATAGTTTTTTGCACGACGATGTCACTTTTCTCTTATTGTCACTTAATTAGGTCTGTTTCAACGAACTCGAAACAGACCTAATTAAGTGGCTCTCGAGATCGCCCGATCTAACGCTGGTAGATTATTTTTGGTGGAGCTGAATTGAGTCAATGGTTGACTCTACGTCTATTGGCACTCACGAAGATCTATGGAATCGAATCGTGGAAGCTGCAGCAATTAGCAAGGGTCATCCTACTATATTCCATAAGACTGGTTAGAAAAGAATGGATTCGTCGTTCTGAATATTGCATTAAAAAAACGGAGGTCACTTTAAGCTATAGTTAAATAAACAATAGTTTATCTCTGTAATAAATTAGTTTTGGATATACAATGACCGGCATAAAGTTCGCAGCATATGAAATTTTTTAATATTATTGGGATATTGTAAAATTTCTTTGAGGGTATCGATTCAGCAGGCTCAAAACTCAAAAAATTATTTTCGCATACGTGATAGTCAAAAAATAGGTGACGTGATATCCGTTATATTCAGTTACAGTTATAGTGATACCGAAACCATTAACAAACAATACATATATCTAGAATGCTCAAACCCCATAATTTATTAATATTCTTAAGAAGTATTAAAAGCGTTAATGTTTTATGTGCTATAAGTTGTCCGGTATCCAATCTCAAAAGGTGTATTGCAGTTGAATTGCTCTCTTTTTTAAACTTGTGAAATGACATTTCACCTTCAAGTTTTTCTCGTATACCCACTCATTAAGGCGACGCGGTAAACGTGGAGAACTTTCACGAGAATTCCTCGTGGCATTCGTAAAAACCTTTGTAGTTAATTTAAATAAAATCACGACCTGGAATAATTAAGTGAACCTAGTTGCTTTTAGCGGGAATATAGTTCCATTTTATTGTGGAAACTGATTAACAGATAGCGGGGACCGTAAAAAGTCCAATAAAAGCGGTCGGGCCTGATAAGGATAAAATTTACTCAAGGAACGAACCGGGATGAACCGATTCTTTTTTGTGCCCCGTCCTCGAGTTCATTAATAACGAGAACATTTGCTTCTTTTTAAGGAGGGGTTTCTCGGAGCAAAATGGGCCGCGTAAATGTTACGTTTTCGTTCCGAAAATTCAAGGAATCCGGCGTGAATTCGGAAATAAATATAAATTTTATCTTACTACGAGTCCACCAGTATTAACCTAAATTTAATACTGATGTTTTAAATGGAATAGCGAGTATCAGTTTTATCCAAGGTATTGTCGATTCGTGGAACTATTAAATATTTTCATGAGCAAACACTTATGAATATCGAAAATATTAGGTTCTTGAAACGGCGTTATCGTTTGAAATCCATAAATAGTCACTAACTCTCATAGCTGGATATCGCTTTTAGGATCGTGGTGGCAATAGGTGTCATTACATTTGCTGGAGATGCTTTTTGCAATTTTCTTTAAAAAAGATCTGGAATTATATTTTATTTAGATATTTACTCCTCCCATATATGCTTCCTATTGTACTTCAATTGTTTATTATTAGGTCCTATGTCTTTGAAACGGCAAAATACTCTCCCTGCTCCTGAGACACGTTTCCTTTTTCCAAAACCCTTGTCAAGACTCCTTCATGGTGAGCCTCACATTTTACATAAAAGATTGACACGTAAAGCAGCGTTGGGTCATAAAAGCATCCAATATTTTCTGGCTTTGGTTTATTTTATTAATCTTGTTTCAGTGCTTTGGATTCTTTGCTCACCACTGTTTTTTGACTCATTATCTGATGCTATATTCAAGACACTAATCTAGTTCAGCGCAGTATCTGTAAAGAAAATCAGACGGTTGTCAGTCAGGAGGTCTTCACAATATGCTCGATTGTTTGACGAGATTCACCACTGTCAAAGGATGTCTGGACCACCCCCCAACACTGGAGTGAGTCAGGATATACACCATGACAGTACTTACTCTATTAACGGTTTTCCACTCATGGCGGGGTAGTTCCATTACTGGAATACATATAGTTGGGCCGAGGATGTTTGCTGTATAATTTTGCGCTGTGTATTCCCAAAATATCCTCCATCTATTACAAACGTCGAGGTTTTCCTTTCTGCTAATAATAATAGAGAAGACCTGGATTTAGTCTTCGCGCAGCGATTTCAGATAGACCAGCATAGGTGGGGATTAGATAATAATTTTGCGTGTTCTTTTAGGAGAAGTAGAGAAAAGCTACGAATATTGGGGGGATCTATATGGCTCAGACCAAAGGTTAAAGCGTCGCAGTCCACTGATTAGTATCATTGTTGCGCTGAACTTACTCAATTACTCCCACATGGCAGCTGTTTAGCCATATCGGTGGGCAATAGTCTGCGAGAATGTATATCCATATAAGAGCTGAAGTTCTAATAGAAGATGTGCTAACTCCCAAATTTCTTCCGCTAATTTAGTAGATGACGTTGCTAGTATTTATCTTAGCGTCGATGTTCTTCAGGTGTTATTGTTAAAACAAACTTGCGTATTTATTGTTGAGGTGGAAACTGGTCTCTTCCCCTTTATTCAGATTTGGGACGAGTCATCAGACTCAAAAAATATTTTCCCAGTGGGGTTAATTTTTTTGTTAACGGGTTTGCTACAGCCCTAGTTTCGTTACGAACGCCATGGTCATTAGCATACCCAATTTTTGTCGCAGTGATATTTTCTATTATGCAAAATCACAAGAAAAATAATCACGTGCTTTTCTGGGTAGCTGTGAAAATAAACACTAAGCATTCGTGTAAGTCAAAAGTAATGACAAAATATCAAAACTCACGTATTTTAACTTATCGGTATCTAGCAGCTTGCAAAAAAAAAATATGAAACCGCTAACTTTTGAATCGAAATCGATTCAATTCACATTTTTCTTTCGTTATCAACTTTCATGAACAACATGAAACTGTCAGGTATTAAAAATGTTTGAAATAGACCCGTATCGTAAATAGATCGTGTAAATAGAATAAAAAGTGGCGCCTGACGTTGTCATCGTTGGCGAAATATCGACATAAATCAAAGGCCGAAACCGACAAAACACAGTTTTTACGTGACCAAACAAAAATTGGACCACCAAGTCAAACATTCGTTATCAATGGAAATTGGCAGGGCGTGGGCAAAATTGAAAAAAAAAATGGCGAAAACAAAGAGAATAAAGGAAATGCAGCTCGACGAAGGAATAATAAAATATTTTTTGATGGCAATCCCTCGCACTTCGATCAATAACAAATAGTTGAAATGTGAAATACGGATATACAAAATTAATCGCCGAGTTAAATTGAATTATAACCGCATCGCACGAAAAAAAGTATTCATAACCAGCTGACATATGGATCATGCAAAAAGGGGGGACAATAAAACAATAAATCATCGAAATCGCTTACTAGATTTTCGTAGGACATATGTCAACTTTTATAAAATATTGTTGGGCCCGGGTGCCTTCGCATTACGCCGCCAGTTTGCGCTTCCGATTGTGAACTTATTTATCTGAATTTGACTACGCGGACGGGTTTATTATAAACCGCTTTAAACTTAATTAACAATTAATTTGTTCGTTAATTCAATTATAGATAGAATGCGGGCATATCCATTATCACAGGTGGCACTGACAGCTTTGTGAGCCTCAGGTAGCCAGATCTGTAATAGCTTTGTTATCTGAATCTGCATGTTCGTGGCGGAATGTTCGGGGGTATGAGGAAGGAAAGCACTCTTGGACAAGAGCAGATAGATGTGCCTGCGGTGTTCTGTATGCTGCTGCATTATTATACTACATTAACCACTAAGCAATGTGTTCTCACTAATGGCGTTTGTCGTATAGTACGCAAGTAACAACAAATATCAACTCCAACAAATATCTGAGCAATTACAATAGAGTTCTTTTATTTTAATTAAACTAATTTTAGAAAACCCTTCACATTTTCAAATATATTCTTATTACTATTAGAATCTGATATCTAATTAATATATTTCTTTTATATCAACTGTTCTTAGGCCTTTAAATTCCAGTGCCTTTCTTTACGCAGACGTTTATCCTTGTGGTATAGATGGTACAGATAAAACCATTCAAACAAAAATAGAAACGAAAAACACAGAACCATCTCACTACCGAAAGAAATTGAGCGCAAAATTGATTTACCCATCCTTTGAATAAAGAAAGCACTGCTTTGAGACATACATTTTTTTACAGCATCTTTTCATCGTTCATCATAAAGTTCCTTAACGTGTTAGATTTGTTTACAGCTGTGCATGCAGCGCACGCTATGCGTTGTTAAATTATTTTCATACAAATTCAATGCGCATAGGATTGCCTCCTGTGCAATTGTCATTTGAATTATTTTTGGAATTTCCCCCTCCCATCGGGTTCGGCCGGTAAAGGCGAACTCTGTCGTGTAGGGAGTAATAGTGTATGTCCATCCAGAGACAGGTCAAGGGTATCAAAAATATTATATCACGGATTTAGCAGAACAACAAGGAAGGGCCAGTGCAGTAACATATATACAGGGTGTTCAAAAATTTCGGGGCACTATTGCCAACTTTGTTATCATTAATGCTACAGATTCGGTTAAATTAGCAATGATTCAGTCTTTTCAGTGTTGATTAAGGTGCAATTGAGAAAAAAG
>JARFOC010000364.1:944574-955854 GCA_031763485.1 Osmoderma eremita | reverse complement strand
GCCCACTACTGCTGTCCAAACTGCAATTAAATGTGCCTCGTCAGTCATCGAGATTTGCAGCGTCTTTTTTCATCCCTACCTCCAGAACCAACGTTTTATTTAATGCTCCTATTTCGCGTATCAGTCGGTGTGCTAATATACATTTTGAGGACGTTTTTATTTAATGTATTAAGAGTGAACGCCTTTTACTTTATTATTGCTCTTTGTAAATTTTTCTATAGTTTTTATATATATGTTCATTTTTTATATATGTTTATATTATGCTGGTTCATGTATACATTTCTTTAATTGTTTGTTGATTGATTTACCCTGGAAGAGGATCTTCTGTTGGGTAATTGTAAATAAATAGATATTGTATATTGTATATAATAGGTGCATTATTGTTTCGGGCATTCGCCTGCATGCTCTGCAACTAGTGACGTTAATTTGCGCCTCAGTATATTTATCCCCTAAACAAGCCTGACGAGAACACTCCGTCTTGAACTGCTATTACGATGCCCTCAGCTCCGACAGAAGCTCGTCTGACCGTAAAGACCCAAATATGGGTTCTTTTGACGGTTGTTGCTTCTCCATATTCTTAGAGTTCTGGCTGTGTTTTCATTCTTCGTTATACTCTGGTTGTAGTGAATTTTGTATTTGTGTTTTCAGTTTCTTTTTCATGATGGCCGGGTGTTACTCTTTGTCCTTAGGGTATTCGTCGTTCTGCCGTCTTGTGCAATCAAACGTGAACTGCCTTTTCCTCGTGGATCGTTCAGCGACACAATCAAGGAAGGCCACTTTTCCTGTTTCCTCATGGTCGTAAATGAAATTAAGTAAGGAGGAATTTATTATTATTATGAATGGCACAAGAATTCATATTTAAGCACAGTATCATTGATACTAGAATCCTATTTTGTAAGCACAATATACAAACGATAATAGACATCTGAAGTCAACTGTATAAATGATTCTCACACTAACCACCGGCAAAGCGCTTTAAGTAAAATCATCCCTAAATGAATCATTAAATTAGAACACTATTGTGTCCACTTGTATGCAACCACATGCAATATGTATAAGGTATCCATTATTTATCTTCCAAAGGAAACTTAACATACCTAGTGCATTGGCAATGACACACACATGCATTAGTTATGTGTATATATGGACCTGTTAATAAATTTACGACCTAATTGTGCCAGCTCCTGCTTGTCAGGGAGGCCATTATATCAATTCCGTACAATTAAATCACTGAATCAAGACAACATTACCCTTATACAATCGATAATGTCACGAGTTGGTAACAGAAGCAAGCTATTGTAACGCGTTGTCGCTTCTCAAGTATGACTGTGTAATAAGCGGGGATGATAAGGAAATTGTGGGAGATGAATATGTTGCACATCTTCATATTCTATATATATAATAAATAAAAGCAATATTTTAGAATTGGTGAAGAGTCTTACGACTCACCACTGTATGTCGAAAACTGCTTTTACCTATATAGTGTCATCATCTTTACAAATACAGTACATTTCGTGGACATGTGTTGTGTGGACTTGGTTTCTCACCTCTGAACTGTTGTTTCAGGTACAAACGCACTTTAAGTTGATTAAGAGTAGTTATTAATACACAGGTATGTCGTGTTTTTCTTACACTTTGCGTTAATGTAAATTTTGTTGCAAACGTAGCGTTGCTACTGACTGATTTTTATCGGCAAGTGTCTAGACGATTATAGCTTTGTTCCAACACACGATTCGCATACCGTTAGAGGTTGAGTTATTGTTTGTAAAATAAAGAAAATGGGTAGCTATATGCAATACACGATCTGCGAGGGGATTGGATTTAGTGGATCAGTAGTTAGAGCAGTAACAAGAGTAGTTGTGGGGGAAACAGACTTCACTTATACATTTTCATCAATACTTGATCCTCTGTATGTTAGTTTTTTTACCTATTTTTTAACAAATGAAAAGAAATCGGTTGAATGGAAAATGATAATTGATCTATAGCTTACTTAAATGTCTCTGGTAGTCTTCAAAGATCTAATTACATTTCGAATTGTTTAAATCGGTTGTTTTTTCGGTGCCTTGGTATAACTGGTAACTAATAAATTTATTGTACATAAACTCTGCATTGAGCGGCCTGCAATACATAGAAAACTGCAGTTATGATTTAAAAAAATTAAATTGTGGATGTTATTTATTCCGACTGTTCACAGGCTTTTGATAGAATAGATCATCAAATCTTGTTACACAAAATAAGCTCTTTTGGCTTTGTTCCATCTGTTATTAAACTTTTGGAATCTTAATGCTATGTGCTATACAAAGGATTTTCCTCATATGAGTTTTGCCCCAGTTCTGGGGTCCCTCAATGTTCAAACTTAGACCCCCTTTTGTTCAATCTTTTTATTAATAATTTATTACTTCCCTTCATTTGCCCAGTCGATACATTATCAAATATCCACCGTCAGTGCTTCAAATCTGACATTGATAGATTGGTAACATGATGTAATCGGTATAAGCTTCGAATTAACACCAAGAAATACTATGTAGAGTCTTATGCGAACACGTCCTCATCCATCATCATCTCATCAACTTCTCAATTTGCATGGATGATTTTTGTCTTGAGCAGAGATCAGTCATTAGAGATTTGGGCGTCTTCTTCGACACAGGTCTCTCTTTTAAAGATAACATTGCTAAAATCTTTTCTGAAGCCTCTAAATCTTTGGGATGTGTAAAGATGTGTTTCTAAGTATTCCAATTAAAACCCTAAATCACGCATTTTTCTTATTAAAATTTGAGTACGCCTCCCAAATATGGTAGCAGATCTATGCCTGCGATTATCTGCAACTCAATCGAATTCATCGTAAGTTTCAAAAAATTTTGTCTTATAAACTAGATGGTGCTTATCCCAGTAGGGATCCTCCGTTAATTGATCTTTTGTCGCGTCATGGCATGTCCTCCTTGGATCTGACACGGGATGGGATCTGTCTCAGGTTTTTGGAGAGTATATTGAATAATACCGTAGACTGTCCTTTCCTCCTTGGGCGCATACCATTCCTTGTTCCTTCCCTCCAGCGTGCAATGCGCATATCGACTGCCGGTATCAAGGACTAACTGTCTGAGGAGGACTCCAACATAATTAATGAATAAATTATAATATAATACGGTATGTTATTTGTTACCTATGCTTTTTTATAAGTATTTTATTTTGATTTACATTTTCTATGTATCACTTTTGTTTCTATGTATTTCAGGTGTGAAATTTTCTATTGCTTTTTGCCTTGTTATTTTGGATTGTATCCTGTTGGACAATGAAGTTCCATTATTATTATAAAATAGATTAATCGTTTCCTAAGATTTTAAAGAGTATTCTTCGATGACTATTATAATTGGCTAGTTCAAATCCCCGTTCAGTCAGTTGCGATAACCGATACTACTTTTCAGGGTTATAATTGTTATTTCAAAAAGATTTCCTCAAATTGCAGTTACAACACAGTTACTTTTTAGGAAAAATACCTTCTAATTCTAATATTGAGTCATTTTCCGTAACCATTTTATACATCTGAATTCGCATCTATCATGCTACAATATTGATTGTACATGATCTCCTTCTATTTTCGGATGTAGTAAAATAGGGCGAAACATTAAGGGGAATTACAACTAACGACCGTGGAGATTCCGAAACAAATGTAACCCATCTGTCTAAAAAAATCACTTGATGACCGCTAATAAAACCTAACGGGAGATATATAACACGGAAATGAAATATATTCCTCGTGCTTATGGATGTACACACACGCAACCGGAGAAAGTTTCCTAGCAATATATACCTTACCCTCATCTATCAAAACACGCACAATGAGAGAACTCGCACAGCGACGGTCACGCATATAAATTTTTTTCCGGTTCTAGTCGTTGTCTTCTACCCGGCCACAGATCCCGCAAAATGAGACCCCAGGCTGTGGACCCTAAGACTGACCGCGCATTATCGACGATGTAAATGGACGAGCAACCGCTTGATACCGGAGCTAGGATCTTCAAGGGTTTGATGAACGCGGTTGGTGCGAAAGATGGCCGTTGTAATGCGGTACCATTCCTGAAGTGTTCGTTACTGCCGGCCCATCTAAAATCGATGAAAAACTTATTTGCAGTAACGATGTTCATTCTGTTGAGACTGTACTTCATATACTTCTTTATGTTATTTTGTTAAAACTGTATTACATCAAATTCTTTATATTATTTTTACTAAAATTGTAAAGAGAAAAGAAGATGGTTCCTTGGCATAAGTAAACAAAGTTAAAAGCACACAAGGAAAGGACTATTGATATATTTCAGTTGGCTAGCACAAAAAAGAAAACATCTGACCTATAACGAAGCTAGACTACGATGTCAAAGTTGAACTAAATACATTAATCAAAACATGCGGACATTAGAACCAAATAAACTTTTGTAACCCTAAACTGTAAAATAAAAAGGTAGCATACTATTATTAATTCTCGTATATAACTTCGTAATCACTTACAATATATTACTAATTTTTGTTATATAAACATTTTGTTAGGTATTGTTATTTGTAAGTTGAAATTAATTAAATTAAATCAAAATTACAGATCGAGGAAACTCTGCAAAGTATAATTGAGGCCAGAGGACTCACGTGGATTAAACCAAACTGCTCAACTTTTACCTATTTTGATTGGAACTCTTCGTAAAATTAAATCAAGTTATGTGCTGGCAGATAAAGCAAAATATACTTAGGCATCGCATTAAATTAGGTTGTAAGATACTTGTTTTGTTTGAGGGATTAGTGGATGGTTTTATATATCACATGTACCTAGAAGTATGCAAAATAAATACCTGTATTTCAATTATCTGAATACCTACTTGCTGCGACTTATTTGATTGTTAGAAACTAACTATATATTTTATTATATTTCAATTTAACTTAGAACATTTAAATTTTACATCAATTACATTTTTACTTAATTCACTTTTATTTAACCGCTCTTCAAGTCTTTTTCTCCTTATGGGAGTCGTCCGACATAAGTTTCCGGAGACACTTCAGCCCATTGGCTTTTTGTATTATCTCCCATTTTTGTACCCATTCCCAGATCCTTGTAGTCCGTACCAATCTGTACAGATCCTTGACCGGTTGGTCTGTATAGTCTTCTGGGTTCATTTTTGGTTTCCCAAATATTGCCTGTCTCTAGAGTCCAAGGTCTTGCATTCACATAGGATGTGGTATGCTGTCTTTATTGCCCCTTCTACACAGTCTGCAGCTTGGGTCCTCAATGTCAACCCCAATTTTCTATAGGTGTCCTTTCAGTGCGCAATGTCCTGCAGCAGAACTATTACTGTACGAAGGTGATTCCACCCAAGATTTAGTACTTCGTCAGCCTTCTCTCCTGATGGCTCCTTGATAAAGCTTTTGCTACTTCCCCAGTATTCTTTATGTTGTGCATTCTTATCTGCACTACTGTGTTTTAGACACACCCAGGGAAGGTTCTGGGCCCACGTATGAAGACGATGATCCCATCTCGGCTAGCTCATCGGCCTTCTCACTGCCTACGATTTCCGAATGCCCAGGCACCCACAACAAAGTAACTTTACTGCATTCCGCGAGCACATTCTGTTCCCGTATGCATTCCCAAGCCAGTCTTAATGTCACTTTAGGCTTCCATAGTGCCATAAGTGTCACCTGACTATCCGCGGCAATACAGATCCGCTTATTACTATAAACCCTCTTATTGTTTTCTATTGTGCAATGTAATATAGCAGGGGTGGCCAACACGTCGACCGCAAAGGTTTCGAAAGTAGCCCGCGAAGCTAAAGTTGATCAAGAATGGCTTCTTGATCTTCCTTTTTTCTGCGATGTTACTGAAAAATTGCACCAATTAAATCTTCAACTACAGGGCAAAGGTAAAACAATATTAGATATGATAAGAATTTTGAAGTCAGTTAGAGAGAAACTAAATATGCTTCAAATGCAATGAAAACGTCGTGATTTAAAGCATTATCAAAATTCGGCTGATGAGTTTAAAAATAAAAAGAATCTTACTTACAACAAATATACCAATATTATTGCACTGGTTCCAAACGAATTTGAAAGATTTCTAACATTAAGTGAACTTGAAAATATTGCCAAATTTTTGTCTTGCCCATTCAATGACAACATGAATGTTGAAAGTGTAGCTCAGAAACTAAGCAACGTTCTCGGTACTATTTAAATTTAGCATGCTTGGAAGAAGAAATAATAGATATTAAATGCGACATAAATCTTAAGTCGCTGGTTTCCGATTGTAATTTTTGGAAACTGATAAGTAAAGATGAATGTCCAAATATTGAACTTGAACTTGCTGTACTTATGCAATGTCAGGTTTTGTCCAATTTTTTTATTCATTTGCTTATGTATAGTGTATTTTTTAAGTTAATAAGTATTTCATCCCAAAAAAAGAATATAATTTTTTTTTATTTGCAAAAAAAAAATTGTGTATTTATCTCTTTACATTGTAATTTTTTTAATTTAATAAATACTATAGTGCTTCGTACAATAAAAAAAAATTAATTGTTTGTTTTTTTATTTGCCATATTTTTTTAATTGAAATTCTTGTCAATTATTTATTAACATATCTATGAAAATTTTGAAAAATCCTAAAATTGTTTGACCATATTCATAGTCGCCCGCAGACTATATTTTACAGAATAAGTAGCCCCTAAGGGATAAAACTTTGGCCACACCTGTAATATAGCGTACACCCTGCCTGTACCACAGTGGGGTATTTTCCTAGTGGGATGGTGATTCTTGTATCCCCCCACCTCACTATATACGCCAGCCCCAGATCCATGCTCGGTGTTTGTTTCGAGTCTCAATCTTTTATTTAACTTTCCAAGCGACACATTCGCTTGCATCCACACAGCAGAGAAATACTTATTCTGTTCTAACAAACTGAAACATCTAGCTGCTTCTTTTACTCTTTACTGAACTTATCGGCAACTGCCAAGAATTCACTCTGTATATGTATTGCACATCATTATATAAACAAGCATTTGTAAATGTATTTTGTTACATTTACAAATACCCCGAGTTCTATTGCTCTCGTACGCGAATGCGCAAACTCATTAGTGGTTTTTAGGTCCACGTTGTTAGCTTTCGATCCAACTACGCTGGTGGACCGTTAATTACTGGGAGATCTTCTCGCCTGAAGGGGGTTTGATATTTTTTAATTATCTGCTTCCAATTGAGCGGTTTGCGCCCTTCGCTGAAAGAATAACAGATTCGCCGAACGTCGGTAAATGAAGTTTAATTTAAACTGAAGTTGGGTGTGTATGCAAAAAGAAATTGTAGGATTTCTAGAATCTACAGAAATATTAATTACTTGCCCTTGGCCTCGGTGAGTCTATTTCAGTCTATACAGATGGAATTTTTAATTCAGAGAAATTTCTTATATTGTATGGAACATTTGGAAGGTCGTGTGAAGTTTATCAAAGTAGCAGATGTGCAAAAAGAGATCAGAAAACAAGGAAACTTGTTGCTGACGTTACTGCATAAGTCCGAAGTAAGGATAAGCGTGAATATATAATTTTTTGGGTATGAATCTAGCGTTGCTTCTTTCGTGGAAATGTTTATCTAGCCACAAAAGCTATTAGTATTTATTTGCATATATTTTGCTTTATCCTGAAAAAGCTTGATGCAAAAGAACGAGAGAATAAGGAACTAGAAATAAAATAGAAATCTGTAATAGTCGGGATATTAAAATTATCCAAATTCAAATAAATACTGCTTTGACAACAGATGGCGCCCCATCTGTCGGAATTAATGTTAATTAACTACTCTATTACTGCAAGGACGGACAAAACTGTGTTGCCCTAAGGGGTAATCTATCATTGATAGGATATTTGTGAGATAAATCTCTAAGAAATGCGTAAAGTTCTTTGAGATGATGTGCGACGCCGACGAAATTAGAACCGCAATCGGTAAAGATTGCGGAGCATAAGCCTCTACGGGCAGTAAAGCGAGTAAAGGCGGATAGGAAAGCATCGACTGATAAACTGCTAGCAGTTTCGAGATGTACAGCTTCGGTTGCCATGCGGACAAATACACAAAGAGATGCCTTAAATAACTTGAAATCACGTCTATTACTTTCCTTTATCCAAATTGGTCCACCGAAATCCCCGCAAACCATCAAGAAAGCTCTTGCTGATGTAATGCGAGCGGCTGGTAAATCTCACGTATATGGTTTGATAAGGAGAAGTTCGGCATCGAAAACGTATTGAGTATTTTTTTAATAAAAGAACGGGATGAAATTATCCAATATCACCTTCTAATGGAATATTGTCTTCCCCAAGTACACCACTCAAAAGAACATTTGGAGGAAATTTAAAATCTTCGTCAAATATCAATTATTTTATGACTCTTATCGCAAAATTTTAATTCGTATTTTTCTAATATATTGTTTGATGTATCACCACAGAGGATGTGTTGGTATTTTCTACAAGATGGTGCTAGAAATATTTGAGGGTACATCTGACCTATATCGGCTCCCCATTCAATAACGCTAGAGATGATTTGTTCGCTTATTTCTTAATATTCCTGTTTTACAGTTACACAAACCAAATGCAGCTATGCCGTAACGGCAATAATCTACTGGTCAAACTTTCCGTTTCAAACTTTGAATAATTACTGCTCGCCCGAGCACAATTTATGTTTAAACATTACTCATCGTCTTCTTCTCTCTCTTCCACGAAATTCTGCTGCAAATATCTCTTGCCAAATTCGAGATAACATTCGGGCTACTTCGTTCTTTTTAATGCACTTTACGACTTCGTCATCCCGGCCGCCTAACTCGACCAAGTTGACACCGACTAGTCTCCAAATAGAAAGCGAACATCGTCGCTTAAGTAGTACATAAATTCTGTCTAATTTAGCATCCCTTTAATTAAAATCAGTTATTTTTGACTTCGCTACTCAGTTCTTATTCTCCCAGAGCGACTGATAACTTCTTTCCGCACTGAAACTTTTGTTACAATCATGCTGCATTATAGACGAATTACGTTTAGCAGAATTATAAACTTTATTTTAAAAGTGATTTTATGAAACGTCTTTAGCAGTTATTTCATCGGATTTCGTAGCAATATTGGTTTGTGTGGACATCTCTTCTAGATTTACTTGTTGATTTCTGCATAAAAATATTTATTAATAATAAATTAATAAAGATTAATAAAACGTAACGTGTACACTAAGACGCTCATAATGTCCTCAAGTAACCTAAAATGATTGATATCCTAGGACACTTCTTCTTCATCTTCTCCTATCCTCTTACCCTCCTACGATATAGGATTGTAGGTTCAATTTTTCCATACTTCACGATTCTTCCCGAGCCTTCTCATCTCTATCATTGATTTGCCTCTACTCGTACCCATTTCTTCAATCTTCCGCATCCACTTTTTACTGGGTCATCCCTGCTCTCCTCCTGGTTTCGTTATCTTTCTTAATAATGTGTCTTTTGCCTTTCTTATTAAATGGCCGAACCATCGTAGCTGATTCCTCCCCATAAATTCCCTCTTGCTTCAGTGAGTTCCTTATTCTTTCATTTGGTATTCTATCACATCTGGTCTTTGCCTCGATTTTTCTTAAGAACATCATTTCCGTCCCACTCAATTTATTTTCACGCATTTTATTTGTCGACCAAGTTTCACTTGCATACATTGTTGTAGGTGTCGCTATTGTGTTGTATACCTTTAATTTTAATTGTTTATCAATTTCTGTTTTGCCTAATATTGTTTTGTTAATTGCATAATAGATATTTTTGCTATGTCTGTTTCTCTTCTTCCGTCCTCTGTTATTACTGAACCTAAGTATTCAAGTGTAATTACTATTTCAATGGTGTCACAAACACAAACAACAAAATACATACGCTTACATCCTAGACAATTGATTAACTTATATAACAAAGAAACGAAAAGAAATGGATTTAAAGATAAGGAAAATGTGCCGGCTCTTAGGTAAAAATTCATGTCATTCATCTTCACTCACTGGCAAGTAAAATAATGCTTTACAAAACAATTATCAAGCCTATCTGAACCAATGGCATCGAGCATTTGGGATGCTCCAGCAAGTTCAACATAAATTTTATCTGACGCTCTCAGCACTATGAATGATTGCGAATGTCCCATGGCATGTTTAGAACAACATCCTACATCTTGATCTAAATGCAACTAGAATAGATAATCAACAAGCATTTCCCGCTGCTACGAAACCATCCCAACAAATCAGCTTCAGGACTGTGTGATATCCAGAATCTCAGACGTCTGAAAAGGATATGGCCTCCTGATCTAAAAGAATAAACTTCAGAATCGGAATAACATGGATGGAAATCCCCACAAGTCAACGTAGCCCCCAAATTAACTCATAGAGCATAGTTTTGTGTATAATTGACCTGATTTTTTTTTAAATAAAAAATAAAAAGTTAGTTACAAGAAAAAGTATCATTTGCGGCTAGCCATAAAGATGTTGTGGTAGATTTTATCCGCGTGTCTTGCCATTTGAGAAAGAAGTGCTCGTAAAACGAGGTTAGTTGGTGCTGTAATATAGCAAAGTGTTGATACAATCTTTGACGATATTGGGCGTGCGTGAAAGGCTACTGCATTAAGAAGCTGGAGACAGTCAATTCAATTATGTATTTAAAAAGAAGCTGAGCACTATGCTGTGGTCTTTAACATTTTAACAACGTAATGTTGTGCCAGTAGTGTATCATAGTTAAAAAATCAGGATAGTTGTCAGTGGACTTAGAAATTAAAAATTTTCCGTGTCCGCTTTTAAATACCTTAGATCCTTGTATTACAGAAGAGATACCAGACAACGGAGGCATATTCCAGTTTGCTGACTACATAAGCAAAGTGTAGTATTTTGAAAACATATATGTGGGAACATTTATGCAAATAATCAACCCCAAAGATGTCGCAGCACAATATATAATAATTGTAAATAAATGAAATAATAATACTAACAATATCATCTTTATAAGAGCAATAGAACAATAGAACACGCTAGGGCGAAGTTTAGCTCAAAGCTATTCTACCACCTCATCCATGGTTGTTCATAAAAAGTTACAATATTTAAAGTGAAATTACAATTGTGCGGAAACGTGCTGTGAAAACTAATAAGAAAAACACGAACTACGAGGTAGGCGCCATAAATTCTCGGCCTCATATAGAAAAAAGAAACTTGCAACAATATAAGAATTTTTATTTTTCAATGTAATCTCCCCTAACTTCTATACATTTATTACAACGATTAATTAATAAT
>JARFOC010000364.1:902550-917936 GCA_031763485.1 Osmoderma eremita | reverse complement strand
CGTGTTAAAATTGATCGTCTTGTTTGCCCAATATATTTTACATTACATTCTTTACAATTTATTTCATAAATACCTGAAATGAAATAAATTGTAAAGAAGATTAAATTGCAATGATATGGTGGCAACCTTCAAATTTTACAGCCACCCTCTGGTACTATTTCATCGATTACATATGGTATCGGATTATTTCTTAGACAGCTTTTAGCGAGTTACAGAGGTTCAACTTTTAAGTATGATATATCGCAGGCAATTCCATTTGAAACAAGCCAATTAATTTAAATATCCTTTTTCCATGGAACCGTTGACATTTCTTTCTGCCTTGACGGAATTGTATGGTGCATTACCCATTCCAATAACACAATTTGCTTCTAGAAAGGGTGAAACATATCTCATCTACCCCGTAAATACTTTACAATTCGTTTCCTCGTGGTAATCGGAGGTTTCTTTCGATTGAAAATATAGCAACCCATTTTCAACAAAACCCCATATGCGGTATTATAATTCTACTTCATTTTCTGCAATATGCTAAACAAATAATATTACGAGAAACACAAGAAACAGCCAAAAGCAGCCGAAGAAATTTGACAACTGACATTACAAAAACGTAACGATCAGTAATATTTCCTTTTATCCAACATAAATTTCGTATGCACAGACAGCTTTATTCGTCGTGTGTAATTTTGCCTTACGTATTAGCCAATAGCAAACGTCCAAAATATAAGCCTATCTTGCTCAACGCTATTTTCTTAAAGTGAATGGTGTATACTTGTCTTTCATTTTACGAAACGTTGTAACAATGTCACAATGAATATTGTCGACAAAATGCTCATTGTGTAGCAGTGCTGCAGTATAATTTATAACGCATTGCGTAAATGGTTCCTATTGCACTTACTATTTGTAGTTGGTATTGAAGGCATCTCGCCAATAATTGGTCGGTGGCGAAGATGATTTAGGTGGCTGAAAGGTAGAGGGCGCTGCACTTTTAATCACAGATAGATTTGTAAGGTCTTGTATCACCTCTAAAACATGAAATTTAACGCCCTTCCAATGCTATACTACCATATTTCTAAATCAATAATTTGATTGATTTTTAAACAAAGAGCACCCCAATTTTTAGCGGTCATTTTCACCCCCTAAAACCGTTTGATAGTCTAAACGGAAAATAGTTTGGCATATACCTCCAGTAGATCTACAAACCTGGAAAATTTCTTTCAATGCTTCCGGGTTGGGAATGTTTCCTTGTTAATTAAATGTATTTTCTGTTTGTTTCTAAACCTTGGCTTCTTAATAAAATTGATATCTAGAACTAAGGAATCGACACTCATAAAACAAAAAAATACAAACACACAAAGCATAATAGAACGCAAAAATTATACTGGGTTAAAATCATATTGCAATTTTCTTGGTGGAAAATGGTTTTTATTTATTGTATTGGTATCCAAATTTACTTAATTTGATTTTAAGAGAGAGAAGTGATGTAAAGCGTTGCAGTCCAGTACATTTACTAATTTTTTGTTTTTGAAATAAATTTTTTATTGAGTTTTGAGAGTTGACGTTGAGTATGCGTGACGAATACCACAAAGTTTCAACCAAACAGTTTTGAATTATACTTTGTGATTTCTGGTTCTGGTTGGTGACAATCAAGAAAAGCTTCCTCACATTCATCTGTATAATGTTGACAACAGAAAAGCCTACGTTTACAAAATGTCTAACCATATTTGGGGATTATTAATATAGAGATCTGTATTTTACCTTCGCAAAGTAAGAACTAGTTGCTATGCACATTACAGCCCTATTGGACTAATTTTTACAAATAGTAAATGTCTACTCAATTTTGCGTTTGATGTCAACTGAACTGACATGCACGACTACTTATACTTAAAATGCGTAATAACATCATAATTTGTAAACAAAAAAAAGATCGTAATTCCATCATGGTATGTGCTCAGATTCCTAATAATAAAAGGCGCCATTGATTAAATCGCGTACATAGTAAGGCGTTTCTGAAAAAATACGAAAAATGTGCTACCGTTTGGAGAGATATAAATTTTATTTAATCCAATTCCACAGGCTTTACATAATTAATCTTCGTTTGTCAGATAAAACTGTCTACCAAAAGCACTGAATAGATTGAAATATCGCCTGCGAATGGCGAAGAAGATATTCAGATCACTTTTTTTTATCTGCAAAAGGCATTTTTACGTATTCTCGCATATAGATTCAATAACACGAAAGGTTGAAGAAAAAAGAAAGTAATGTAAATTACTTTTAATTGAAGTATTGTTTTAAGGGCGTACTCAAGAGTAAAGTGAAAGGTGCATACATAGGTACAGGGCTTTTTTGTAACGTTACGCATAGGTATTTCCTACAAAATAAATAAATTAATTAATTTTCTACTTTTCAATAAAATGTATTTAGTAATTGATGCATGAATAAGTATAAAAAATAAATTATTAAATTAATGACGAAATATTTGACACAAAGAATTGTTTTCTTTCACACTGATGACGTGTTAAGGTATAACTGGTTGCCTACTATGTCGCTTAACGTTACCTGTAAGAAATACCTACGTGTAACGTTACAAAAAAAAGTGCTGTATGTATATTATGAAAAAAAATACTCCATCAGAGAAAATAAATCAATGGAGTCCTGATCGCGAAACGTTTGAAAAGCCTGCAGGATTAAAATATTAAACCGAAGACGTGGCATACAGACGGATTGATGGGATGAATTCCATAATGGTCGAGACGAAAACAAAATGTCGAAAAAAACGCCGAGGAAAGAAAAGCAATGGAATACGTCTGAATACCGCCTGACAAGACAGAAATTTAAAGTATGAGAATTGTGATAAATGTGAAATTTTTGTGAAACGCGATTACAAATGTTTGTGAAAGCTTTCTAAAGGAAACACATGTCCCGCTCTCCCTCAGCACTTAAAATTATTACCTTTGCACGCGCGTTTCCTATAGGCATTTATCTTTTGGAGGACATTTTAGACTAAGGGAATCGTTCATTTTAGAAATTGTAGAAAATGAAATAACACGAACAATTGACTCTATAAAAGAAAATATTTTCTGAACTAACCGCATTAATTCATTAGTCGCAACTATGAAAACTTCAGAAACTATTGTTTCAATTGCAATTAAAAGTGGATTAAAACTTAAGAGGTAGAAAACATTACATTGCGTTATTTATCTGTCAAGTAAATATTGCAAGGACTGTGGGGCAGCACAAGTCGAATAACCGAATTCAGTTATTCGACTTGATAATGGGAATCCACGTATTCCCGAAACACGTGTCGTCCCGAATACTTTGTGCGGGAGCGGTAATCCGAACAGCGTGTTTATTTATCTGTTGTCCAAATATTCAAAATTGACAGTACGCATACAATTATTTGATATTCAAAATTGAAATCCATATCGCTCGATCAATCTATTTTTATGGCCCATCTACAGGCCCTTTTTATTTGTATGTACACATTCGCTAATTATGATCAAAGAAAAGTCTAATTCTAACCAAAGAACCACACGAGAATCAGCAAACAACGACAAATTACCAATTCAATTTTACAGCTTGCTTTCTTACTCGGCTATAACATACTTCTGGTTTTAGTTATGATGGATACTTTGCGAGCTACCAATAGTATACTACGTAGATACCGTAATGGGGAGTTTAGAAAATTTTACAATTAATTGATTTGCTAGGCTTCAATATACACCCATAGAGACGAAACATTTTTGAACCACTTTATGGCAAATATATTAACTTATTCGGTGTTAAATAAGTTTAGGATTCCTTTATTCACTTATGTTTCTTTATGGATTATCACACCGCCGAATCAATGGTTTTCAAAATCTCAATACACATACAAACGAAATGTGAAGATTCGTTACATTTTGTCAAAACAAGCATTATAATTTACCAAATTGCGTTAAATTCATTTTGTGTCCAGCTAAATTATTAGTTTCCGTTATTTCCTCATTCCTTACAATTCCTCTCAACCTACTTCGACCACTAGTACTAGCACAGTCAACCTATTAAACAATTCTTTGTTCCAGAAGCTAAAGCTCGCATCCTGGGCCCGAGCGACCTGCATGTAAAAGCCGGCAGTTCAATTACATTAACATGCATAATCAAACAAGGTCCTCACGATTTAGGTACCGTGTTTTGGTACAGGGGATCTGATATATTGGACGTGTTGCCGCACCCGAATGATGCCTCTACTGCAACTGGAGACACAACGGACAGAATCACGATACAGGTTCGTTATCTTGCAACTAATCTTTCAAATGTAATTGTAATTATCTATTTTTTTTGCAAAATAACAGGTAACAAAATAAGTTCCTGTGGCTTTTGTATAAAGTGCCATAAATATTTTTAAAGTTGTTGATCGATAGCACTTGTTTCACACTCCCAAAGCTTCCTTGCCTCAAACAAGATTTTATTGTGTGTTTGGTGGACAACAAAAGGAATTGTCCATTATGAGTTTTTGGAAAGGGGTCAAACTATTATTGGTAACTCGTATTGTGAACACCTTCAGCGAGTACAAGCAAATCCTCATCCGAAAACAGCCTTCTTTCATCAATCGAAAGAAGAAGGTATTCTTACAGGATAACGCCAGGCCGCATATGGCAAGAGCGACCCGGGAAAAAATTTCTGAACTTGGATGGGAATCGTTACCATACCCTCCATATTCTCCTGACATTTCGCCAAGTCATTACCATCTTTTTCTTTGTCTCTTGACAACTGTATGAAGCATAAACAGTTGATGTAATAAGTGCAGTCAGTCAATTTCTTGATTCAAAATCCATAGAGTTCTACAATACCGACGTACAAACATTGGTGTCACGAACTTATTTGGTTACCTGATATTTCATTCAATAAATATTTGCATTGGTATTAATCAAATACATTGCTTGTGTCCTTTGTTTGGTATTACACCGTTTGGGTGTCAATCCGAATGTAAGCGAGTTTTGATACGCTACTGGTTTCGTTCTCAAAGGGGAGGCCTTTATCATGTGATCCAAATAACCATCATACGCAACCAAATATACTATTGGTATGTCTGTGTGGTAAAATGCTGATTATAACACAAGTAGCGTAACTATGGCCGTAACATTTAATTAAATTGGGTAGCCACTCAGTCTTATTTTTTTTTGTAAAATTAATTGTTTAAATTTTAAATAACAAATATTTATTCAAATCAAGCTTTTCATTTATGAAAGTCAAATTCACTAATTCGAGAAAATCACTGGTCACGTGAGGTACCACCGTTCTGGCTACCACGTTATTTTTCTATAATTTTTATTTATAACTTGAAACTAAACACAATCCCGATCCCGAAACAAATTAATAGAGAAGAAAAGTGTGACGTAGGTTAATTAATAGGTTATTTCTTTTGTTTGGAAACCTAGACAGCGTAAAATGATAAAAAATATCATTCTTTTAATCATTTTACGCTGTTGGCGGCACTGCGTAGGTTTCCAAATAAAACAAATTGACGTCATCACGTTTCTTCTCAATTTGTTGTGAGGTGACCTAACCTAAACTCTTTCTATGTTACAGAATCATTGGACCGATGGCCTCACGTCTCAATTGCACATCACCAGCGCCACTCTAGCAGATTCCGGAAATTATTCCTGCGTACCTACAATTGCATCTCCCACAAGTGTTAATGTGCATGTCATAAATGGTAAATCTATTATAAAATAATAGAAATAATTTACTTAAACGACGATCTATTCCGTAGCGTTTTACTCTTGCTATTGGACGTTATAAATTTCAATTGTATTCATCATAACCTTAAATTTTTAGTTCATCCACCAAAATACCTATTTTTACTTATTATCAAAAAGACAACTTGTAAGCTACATATACACGTACGCGGATATTTTTTAAAGAGAATAGAAGCGCGGTGAATAAAATTGTGAACCGAATAAAATAGGTCAAGAAGGCACACACACACACATAAGTAACCCCTTTGTATTTGTTTCAGGAGAACACCCAGCAGCAATGCAGCACGGAAATAAGAATACGGCGTCTTTGTCTCTTTCACTCCATTGCACCCTTGTATATAGTATCTTTGTCTTCATAATAAAACACATCAGATGAAATCTCTTGTAAATAAGACTTTTATTTTTCACCCGTTTTATTTAGAAATCCATCCTCTTTATACATGCGCGATGACACACTTACATCATAGATACTCTTATATCAAATTAATGTAATAATAATCGATTACTGAAATTGTTTTATCTTCCTTGTTTTATTTTTTATTAAATGTTATATAAATGAATTATAGAAAATAAAGTTTTTTAAAAAATTGCATACAAGTTTTTATTGTAACATGCTTACCTAATTATATGCATGTAAGAAATGACCACACATCAAGGAAATCATATTTTATGCAATTCATAAAGCCGCTACGTTATAAAAAAGAGTAATTTGGTATTCGTGGTTCACGTAAATAAGTAATATTTATATATACATATATAAATGTAATTAAACAATCGACTTTTGACATTTCGTGTTTTCATGACATGGTTACCACGTATTACAAAGCATATCATATGGTTTGACAGATATATAGATAGATTATGGTTAAAAAATACGAAAACTATCGATACTGAATAGAACGTCAATATGACAAATGTCATGTAAGTACGTTTACAACTTACCCTATCTATCTGCTATCTATGCAACCGGCAACGCTCTAATCGAAGATATCCTACGCAGACGAAATGTCAATAGATTTGGCATCACTATGCATCCTATGCATTAAATGTGAAGTTGTGTTTGGTTGTGTTAGTATGATTTTAGCATTATCGCTGTCAAATGTGGGCTGTTTCGTTGCGAAAGCTAAATGTACCGATTCCTGTTTCTATTTTTCTTTTTGTTAGGTTGGTCATGTGAATTAATATAAAATAAAACCGTGATTTTCAAATTGTCAGAACAAAAACCGAAAATTAGTTATTACGTTGAAAACAGGGATGATGTACAATATCAGCCCAAACGTCCAGTAAAAATTTAGTAATCTTGCATTTTAGGGACATGAGTCGGGTACCCGCAAACCACACCCCTTTCTACAAGGTCATATCAAAAAATAGCCAGACCAAAACACGTTTTGGGTTTTATATTCATATATTCTCTTTGAAATTGGAAATTTATGTATGTAAAAATATATAAATGGTTTTAAAGAAATTTTATTGTTTGTATTGTTGAAAATGACCAGACAAAAACTTCAAAATTAAATATAATAAATAAATAAGGGTGGTTTTAAAAGTGCTTTAATACAGACTGCTCCATCTGTGTATCATACACATACATTACATGGAAATAAAGCCGTCGTATTTTTTTTTAATTAAATTTAACAGAAACTGGGAATATATCTATATCAATTCTATGTGAAGACTGCAAATGTCTCCTTAAATAGGAGTCCCTGTTGGGTGGTCACCATAGGTTGTAGAATAGCGCTCTCTATGGCCAGTATTGACCAAACATGTATGACAGAAAGTGGCACTATACACATATGAATGAGTATAGTGTATATGTGGTTGCCTACCATATGCGTGCTACTTTGTCTATGATGTTATCTTTCGAAAGACAAAAAAGCCGGTATACAGACATTAGGTTTTAATATTTAGGCTAAAAGGATTTATTCAAATCTGTTTCATATTGCAGAATTCCCAGTGAAAAGATTCCTAATATATCGGCAATAATTTGACATTTTACAGCTGACACCCCCAAATAGTCAATATGGCTTGTATAAATGAGTTTTGATGTTTTTTTAAAATTTCGTTTAGTATTAATCTTAATATTTTTTAAATTTTGTAAGTAATTTACGATAGATGGGTTACTTCAATTTAATCAATACTATTTTTATCCCTCACTAAATCACACAACAAAAGGTATGTCCAGTTTACATTTAATTTATAGTTGCAAATTTTTTATTTCAGTAAATAAAAATGATGCCCATCAAAGATAATCAAGATGTGGCATGTTTCTTTGTTACCAAACACTCGTGGAAGGGAAAGTGAGTAAATGTAATATGTGTGAATTTTAAACGATTCTCACAAGAACACCTTTATAGATACAAACGCATATTTTCCATTGGATCAATGGGAATTACCACTTATAACCCAACTACATTGGAAGTGACTAACCGATGGGTATACAGTGACTTTATTGCATTAACTCCAATCAAAACAAGTAGTGGCCCACATGAATTCGTAATTACAATGAAAAAGGATCGTAAAATTGATACAATGAAGTTTTCGACAGAACACCGGGCCCAACTGCTTACAGAGGCATTGAAGTTTAGACATCTCTTTCTAGAAAAACCAAAGGAAATATTGGTGAGTTTTTCAAGTTACAAGTTATTTTATTTACAATATCTATAATTACATAATTAGAAAGTATATTTAATATTTTCGTAAGGCATTTTGTTTCTAATTAATCTTTGAAGTGATTCATGTTAAAACCATTTTTATACATTGTTTTTTAGCGATACAATGCATATAAACGGCATTGGTCTGACATTGGATTGCCAGTAATCTTAGAAGTAACACCATATTCCTTAGACCAATTGGATCCCACTACAAGTCATGTTCTAGCTAGTTATTATTTTAAAGATTTTGAAGGCTTGTGCGCAATATCAGATTATCCAGGTTTGATGAATTAAATTATAGATATAGATTTACTTGTTCTTTTTATTGCAGGAGGCTTTGTGATAGTTTGTGGGGGTTTTTGCAGATTACATTTATTTCAGTCATCTCAAAATGAAGAAATTAAACAGAGAATTTTAGAAAACGCTACTGCAAATTTGGGCGTTAATATTAAAGTTGCTGGTAAGCCTGTAACCATAGAGGACTTCCACCTTCAACGATTTGGAAAGTATAGGTAACTTACCTATTTGTATGGCTATAAGTAAACAGAATACATTATAATAATAGGTTTAGTCCACCAATATATCAACTATTATTTTTAGTGATGATGAGCATTTGACTTCTGTATGTGAATTTCAAGTATATAAACATCATAAAGTACGACACCCAGAACCGGTTAAAAGAACGCTATGCCTTTCGGAAACTTGCCTTTTAGAAAGAGATCCTCAAACTTACAGTATATGCACTCTGCGGCCATTAAGTGATGTTTTTGCTCTAGTTCGATGTAATGAAAATCCGCAATTACTTAGCATTGAATATATAAATGGCCAAGTGAGATCTTATGCTGCAACAGACAGGTAAGCTGATTTTTGTTTTCCTTATCGGAGCCATCTGACATAGGTCTCTGAAAACACTTTAGTCCCTTGGCTTTTTGTATTTATCTCCCATTTCTGTCCACATGCCCTATACCACCCATTCCTAGATCCTCGTGCCCTGTACCAATCTGTACAGGTCCTTTGCCAGTTGGTCTGGATAGTCTTCTGAGTTCATTTTTGGTTTCCCCAAGATTGCCTGTCTTCTAAAGTCTAAAGCCCTCCATTCACATATGTGGTATGGGGTCTCTATTGCCCCTTCACACAGTCTGCAGCTTGGGTCCTCAATGTCAACACCAATTTTCTGTAGGTGTTGATTTTAGCAGTCTGGAATACCCCATTCTTGCTTTGAGTCATTATCACCACATGAACCAGTGGGAGATTTAGAAGGGATTTCATTGCTGCTGTCGGCGTTGTCCGAATTTCTCCTGCTATACCCAAACAGGCAAGCCTCTGTATCTTGCTGACTTCGGTTATAACAGTTTTTTGCTGCACCTTTGTCCACCATACCGAGGATGCATAAGTGATCATGAGTCTAACCAATACATAAATCTTGGTTCGAATCTCCATGTTTTCCCATGGGCTCTACTGGCCAACATCTGTCTTGGTTTTGACTCTCTGCAGCTGTCTGTTCCAAGTAAGCCTTGAGTCCAGAATGACCCCAAGGTATTTTACTTCCCCAGACAACTTTATTGCTTCACCCAGAAGACTTAACGGTCCTAGACCGTCCAGTTTCCTTTTTCTTGTGAATGCTATTGTTTCGCTTTTCACTTTTATTCTACTTTTTTCAACAGAGATGCTCTTTTGGCATCATTACTGGATGGTGTGCGAGCTTCCGGAAATAGAAACGTACATGTTACTATGGTCAGTACTGATAAAGGTCTACGAGTTGGACCTTTATATTTACCCGTTGAAGAAGAAGTGGAGAGTATGCATATAAAGTTTTTACAAAATCCACCACCAAAGCGAGCATTTTATGAATGCGTTAGAAGATTTAATGCAAATGTACCATACAACGGTTTACTGTACAGCATTACTCAAGATGTAAATAATTGTATAAAAAAAACCAGTACATTCCTAATTTAAACATCATTTTAGGGAATATTTTCGGAAAATAAAGATAAACTAATTACATCTGCTCTACAAGCATTAGTTCAAAAGGAAGGTGATCAAAAAATGGTTACAGCAGTTGAGTTAGAAGCACAATTTCAAGCTCTACGACGATTAGTAGCGAATAAAGTTGGATATGCTGCATTTACTTCAATGCCTGGGTTAATTAACTAATTCTTATTCGTAATGACGATGTCTTATTCTATTATAATTTAGTTTCAGGGAAGCAATAGGTTTAAAAGTGATAGCAGCACTACGCCGCAATGATCAAGGAGTAACCCACGCAGCAATTGACATGATCTGTGCTCTAATGCATCCAATGCACGACGATTACGAACTTCGCCAAGAACAGCTAAATAAATCGTCTCTACTTCAAAAGAAAGCGTTTCTTGAAAGTTTGCTAAATATGTGGACTACACATGTTGTATGTTAAGTACTAAAAATGTTTTAAACGATATTAGTAGCGTTGCTTTTGTAGAGTCAAGGCACTGGAGCCCTAGTTGTAACGGCAATGTTGGATTTTCTAACATTTGCCTTATGCGTTCCATACAGTGAAACTACTGACGGCAAACATTTCGATATGTTACTGGAATTAGTAGCTGACAGAGGGCGTTACCTATTCCGATTATTCCAGGTTAGTATTTATTTCCTATGTTCTAAATATTACTTCAAATAACATCTTCATATTGCCTTGCTTTTCATAATGAATTGTCTAATACGAGGGATGTCCGGTTACTAAGGTATTTTATGAATTACAGACTACTTTATTTATAGAAATCAAATGTACACAAAGTAAAAGCGTGAACTGTTAGCTACTTTCAACATAATCGCCCCCAATGTTAAGGCACTTATCCCAGCAAGGCACAAGATTCTGTAAACCCTTTTCGTAAAAGATGCGATCCAAATTTGTAAAATACTGCCGTACTTCCTCTTGAACTTCGTCGTCGTTTTCAAACCTTTTACGCGATAAATAAGCTTTCAACGACCCAAACAAATGAAAATCAGAAGGAGCCAGGTCTGGACTATGGGGTGGATGAACAATAACTTACCAATTGTGTTTCTGAAGCCAGGTCTTCGTCTGATTTGAGGTGTGCGATTTTGCATTGTTATGCAACAACCTGATTCCTTTCGTCAATCTTCCGCTTCTTTTCTGAGGAATGACTTTGTGTAGTTTTTCGAGAATTTGACAATAAATATCGCTGTTGCAATGCATGCAAGTTTCAACCTGATCGGAGCGACATAAGCGGTGTGTCGCGGAAACGTACCTTAGTAACCGGACACCCCTCGTAGCTAGATTTATTAGAAGCAGCATTTAAATAGAGACGCCCAAATATTGATACACTTTTTAGAATTTTTATCTCTAAATAGTTATTGTTGCCGATGATTCATCACCGTATTCATAGAACTTTGATAAATTATAAATTACTCATTTCGTTATTATGAATGAGCGAATCACCTTATCACAAACGCAAAATGAGTAAACATATATCAGCTTTCAAAACAAATACTTGATTTTAAGTACATTGCTTATAAATACATATTTAAAGCGACATTTAAATGTTGGAATTAAAAAGTTGTGTGTGAAAATGCCATTATGCTTACGCCAACTGGTCGCAAGTTGCTTTTCTGAAGCTAGCGAATGGACTAATGAGTGCGAATGTTCATATTTTGTACTGTCTTTTTTTTCCGCATATTATGCCACTGCAAAGTAACTTCTTATAAAAGAAACAACGTTGACCATAGTTTTATTGGAACAAGTATAGGGCATTGTGTATGCGTATTAAACAAATGTGTTTAAATTTTTAATGTAATATACAATTTTTTGTTATCATTCATATAATTTTGAAAAATTTACTGTATTCTTAAAATAATGCATCCTCAGCAAATAATATACTGATGCGGATAGTGAGGAGGTGGATGTTACAGATACCTGTATTTTTTTTTAAACTGTCACTCTAATCAATAGTCGTTAAACTTGCTACAAGAATGATTCCTAAGACCCGTAATTTTATGAAACGGGGACGTCAATTGACCAGGGGACCTTGCGATTTAATACGTTGTAGTTTTTTTTATGGGATTACCGAAAATTCAAAGCATATGTGGACTGTTGACGACTTCAAGACGGATTCACAATATTGCAGAGAATTTAGATACTCACCACTGAAGTTATATATAGAAATTTGATTTTTGAATGTAGCATCCATCAATGGCCGTGGTTAAGGGAGCCGGTCTCGTAATGAGAGCCCTGATTGAAGAAGGTGATGCTGAAGTTGCTGCACGTATGCAAAGCCTTGCACTTGCCGAGGGCGCTTTGCCAAGACATTTGCTAGCGGCTTTGTATACTCAGGGTTCTGACGGAAGGTTGCTAACTCACAGGCAATTATCAAGGCATTTGGTCGGATTATGGGTGACTGGAAATCCTACAGCTATGGGTTTACTTAAACGGATTATGGTATGTATTAAAAAGTGATACAGTGAGAACATTTTTAGTTGCCATTGCCGCTCAAGTAATATTGTAACAAGTTTTATGAGAGCGGTACACATCGATGGAGGTTAAAATTATAATAATAAATATCCAAAATAAATATGTATATTCCAATCACTAAATCAAATGTTCAAAGTGTGAACCTTCATTAGCAATGCAAGTGTCTGTTCTTTGCATTTGTCAAACGCATTTATTAATTGCCGGTCTCTAAGCCCTTGCAGCACTTTTCAGAACTGAAATAAATTCCAAAATAATCAACGAGCTGTTACTTTTAGCCAAGAGGACTTATTACATTTCTGGATTCAAAAGATGAAGTTCCTGCAACTGCTCATGAACAAGAGTTACTTAATCATAGAGACAATTTAAAAATTGCTCAAGATCACTCCAACAAAATGAAGAAAGGGTCTAATTGGGCAGCAGTCGAAAGGCAATTGAGAATGGTCGAGAAACGTGTTGAGACCTTAGTTATGCAGCACTGGGGTCTCTCTTTTGAAAGGAAGGAAAAAGTCAAAGAGAGACCAATTGTTTTACGACGCAGGAGGGAGAGAGTAAAGGCTGAAGCAAACTGGTTACTTTTTTATTGGAAATTTAGCCAAGATCACGATCTCCCAAATTTAATATGGAATCACAAGGTTTAACATGTCGATTTTGTTTCTGATTGAAATAATTTGCTGTTTTTATTTTCGTAGACAAGGGAAGAATTACGAAGTGCCTTAGAAAATGAAATTCGTGCTTTTACCTCTGACAGAGAACTTGCTGGATCTGCTTTGGTCGCTTGGAACCATCAAGAATTTGAAGTTAATTATCAGTGTTTGGCGGATGAAGTTAAGATTGGTGATTATTATTTAAGATTACTGTTAGAAATGGATGACAACGACGATTCTCCCATACGCAGATCGTAAGTATTTCCATTCTTTTAATACAAAAATAATTAATTTTTGTTTTACTTGCCGTATTTTGGTATAGGTATGAATTTTTCAACGATCTTTACCACAGATTTCTATTAACAACAAAGGTTGAAATGAAATGTATGTGTCTTCAAGCCATGTCTATAGTATACGGCAGATACTATGAAGATATAGGACCGTTTAGTGACACGAAATACATTGTTGGAATCTTAGAAAAAGTATTTTCATTTATTGTACTGTAAGAAGCAAAAGTAATTGATTTTTTTTTTAGTGTGTGGAAAGATTAGAGAGAGACCGAATAATTATGTTTCTTACGAAATTGATTCTGCATACAAGGAATGTAAGGGATATTTTAGATTCTGGGGGAATACGTACTTTGGTGGATTTGTTAACTTTAGCTCATTTACATACTTCGAGAGCTGTGATTCCAACTCAAACCAATGTAATAGAAGCCGGTCCTGATATGCATATCGAGCAAGAGAAACAATGGTTTTATAACAGCGAAGAATCTGGAAGAAAAGGTCCAGTTAATTTTAATGAGGTGCATACGTCCAAATAAAATTTAAATCCTCAATTTCTTCTGTTTATGATTACTTTTAGATGAAAGAACTTTATAGCAAAAAAATAATAAATCCAAGAACTAGATGTTGGGCAATGGGTTTAGATGGATGGAGAGCGTTGGCGCAGTTACCACAACTAAAATGGACGTCCATGGCTAGAGGAACTGCCGTCTACAATGAAAGCGAATTAGCTACTCAGATACTTAACGTGATGATAAAAATGTGCGAATATTATCCCAGCAGGTTCGTATTTCCGATGGCTAATTAGTATTATATATATGTATATAGCTGCGCTAGAGGCCTTGAAGGCCCTTGGCTTCAATTTTCTTTACTATTTGTTTCCACTTTTTTTAGGTCCTTTGCTCTTTCTTCCCATTTGTTTACACCTATCTTATTTATGTCTGTTTTCGCTTCTTGAAGCCACTTTTTCTTTGGCCTTATTCTTCTCTTTTTCGCTCCTCCCTCTTAGCAACTTTCTGGTCTGGCATTCGGGCAATATGTCCCAACCACCCCGCTTTTTATGCTCGAACTTTCTGTGTTATTATTGGTCTTTTGTATAAACTCATTACCTCTCTGTTTGTGCGTCTTCTTCATTCACCTTCAGTTGTTTTTACCTCTCCCAATATCTTCCTTGAAATGTTCCTTTCCCACATTTCTAGCTTTTGTTCATCTTTTCTTGTCATTATCCAAGTTTCGCTGGCATGTAGAACCACCGGTCTTATAATGGTCTCATATGCTCTCATCTTGGCTACTCTCGAAAGGTTTTCCGCCTTTAATATTCATGACAACGAACCCGCCGCTTTGTTGCCCTTCAGGATCCTCTTATCTATCTCATTTTCTTATTGATTTTTTGTTGTTATCGTTCCTCCCAAATATTCAAACTGGTGGACTCTTTCAAATACATAGTCTTTTTCACCTGCATTGAACTTGACATATTTGTTCTGATCTATTATATCTGCTCTCGCCTTCATATATTTTGTTTTTTCTTTATTAACCAGTAAAGATAGCAAGGACTGTGGGGCAGCACGATAAACACACTGTTCGGATTACTCCTCCCGCACAAGTAT
>JARFOC010000364.1:887927-902450 GCA_031763485.1 Osmoderma eremita | reverse complement strand
ATTCCCGAAACACGTGTCGTCCCGAATTAATTAATACTTGTGCGGGAGGAGTAATCCGAACAGTGTGTTTATTAACCAACAAACCCAGTTTAAAACCTTCTTCAAATTTCCTAAAAGCCTGCTCTAGTTCTTTTTTGGACATTGTTAAGAGGACTAGATTGTCTCCGTAGGCAATACACTGTACTTCGTGATGGTAGATTGAACCTGTTGTTTGCATTTTGCTACCTCTTATTATTGCTTCCAATACTAGATTGAGTAGGTTCGTCGAGAGAGGATCGTCTTAAGCCGCTTCCAACCCTAAACTGATCCGAGTAACTGCCGTCTATTAAGATTTTATTCCTTGTATTTTGCTAATGGCATTCTCAACAGATTATTTATTGATTTTGCAAATTACTATTATTTTACAATTAATTTATTTGCAGAGATCAAGACGACGCCATTATTCGACCGTTACCAAAAGTAAAACGATTACTCTCAGATACAACATGTCTAGCCCACATCGTGCAACTATTATTAACGTTTGATCCGATTTTAGTAGAAAAAGTATCAACGCTGTTAACAGAAATAATGCGAGATAATCCAGATATCAGTAAAGTTTATTTGACAGGTGTCTTCTATTTCATTTTGATGTACACTGGAAGTAACGTGTTACCTATCGCAAGGTTCCTACAATTAACACATATGAAGCAGGCCTTCAAAGTGGAAGATGTATGTATCTACAGGAAATCCATTTCAAACTATCGAATTATTTCTTAAAGGTACAAACGTCGGATATTATGCAAAAGAGTATATTGGGCCAACTCTTACCCGAAGCAATGGTGAATTATTTGGAAAATCACGGACCTGATAAATTTGCCCAAATTTTCTTGGGTGAATTTGACACGCCAGAAGCGATTTGGAATTCCGAGATGCGGTAAACCTTTTTTTATTAGTCGCTATATTTTCTTTACGCTATTTTTAATTGTAATTTGGTTACAGACGAATATTGATTGAGAAAATAGCAGCCCACATAGCAGACTTTACGCCTAAATTACGCAGTCATACAATGGCGAGATACCACTACATATCAATTCCTGCTGTCAGATACCCCCACCTCGAAAGGGAACTATTTTGCAATATATTCTATCTTAGACATCTATGCGACACTACGCGCTTTCCGGACTGGCCCATTCCAGATCCTGTAACATTTTATTTCTGATTACCTAGTGATCTTAGCTCGTTATAAAATTATTTTCAGATAAGATTGCTGAAGGATGTTTTGGAAGCTTGGAAGGCTGAAGTGGAGAAGAAGCCGCCTATAATGACGGTGGAAGAGGCTTATAAGAACCTGGGATTAGATGGGCAGAAGCATGACGAAGCTACGATTAGGAAAGCCTATTATCGTTTAGCCCAGCAATTTCATCCTGATAAAAATCCAGATGGCAGGGTATGATTCCTTTTTTCTTTGATTCAGTTTGAATTCGAAACTTCATTGTCTTACAATCGGTAGAGTCGATCTTCCTACTCCAAATTCCGCAAGTTGTAAAGGTGGTCGGCCGTCATCTAGCTATACCGCATGTACGGATTACCAAGCTTGCGTTGTAATTTGAAAATAAAATATCGGTTCTATTATAACCCTTAAGAGTTCTTTTTTCAAATAGTTACAGTTATCATAATTAGAACGATGTATAAATTACTTCAAATATCAATTTTTTATGTTAATAATTCGAAGAAATTTGACAACTGACAAAAACATAACGATCGGTAGTATTGCGTTTTATCCAACATAATTTTCGTATGCATAGCAGCTTTTTTGTAGTGTGTAATTTTGTCTTAAGTATTAACCAATAGCAAACGTCCAAAATATAAGCCAATCTTGCTCAATGCTATCTTTTTATATGAATGATGTATACATAAATATATTTTATTTGATAATGTTATAAAGATCTAACGTAAAAAATCTATAATGCATATTGCAATTGCTAACAAATATTGTGTTTCAAATACACTATTAATACTACGCTATTAATATAGCTGCAAATAATGTAAATGTCCTATTTTCGCTTATTACTGTACCAGATTTTTACAAATTGCGTTTGCGTAGTAGAGCTGACAATACATACATCTTTAAGCATTTAATCTTCTAGCATTCCTACTTTCCTTGGTAGATAACAAGAATCACAATACGTAAGGGACAGTTATTTTAAAACACTAATAGTCTGTGGACTCACAGCCAGTGCTTCACTTGATCTCTGCAACAACACACACTTTGTAAATATAATTACGAGTGTATTAGAATATTTACCTCGTAAACAGCGCTCAAAGGTAATAAAGGGCTCCCGTTTTCTTTCTCTCTCTCAAAATATCCCAAAACATTAAGCATAAGCTCCTGTGCCTTGGAATCCAACCGCTTTCCAGGCATTACCTGTAATAATAATAAAAACATTAACATCTGTGTAGTGCATTGCCTGCATTCAAAATAACTTACTGAACAGTTTGCAGTTGTGCTCTCTTGTGTTCTAAAAAGAAGAAAAATTTCTAGCGAAATACAGAATGAAAGTAAAAAACGGACGAGAAATACCTAATAAATAATAAACCAAATGCATAAGAACTGACATTCGTCAACTGACAACCATCTGAGAGCAGACATAAATTAAATAGCACAGCCCACAGCTTGAACAATGCAGTAGTACGGTTATCCTTGTCTGTCACACTCATGGGATCTCACCATTTAGATCTTTGTCCGTGAGATAAGGGTAAATATTCCTTCCTTTTTCAGCAACAGAACTTGAGAATGGCAGTTAAATTGATTGTCTTCACCCATACGACAAAACACTGCCTTCCGTAAAAAGATATAATAGACAAAGTGTACATCATCTGAAAGCTTAATAGGGGAATTTATTTTTCTCCTAACCGAAATTTCAAATTTTACGCTATAATTTGATCGTGATCTCGATTTTTGCATACTATTTTAGATTTTCTTGATCTTTCCAGGAAAGATTTGAACAAGTAAATCAGGCGTATGAATTTTTATGTAGTCGCAGCAGTTGGAATACAGATGGTCCAAATGCACACAATATAGTGTTAGTACTTCGCACTCAAAGCATACTTTTCCATCGTTATTCTGAAGGTAAATCGCATTTAATAAAATATATTGTACAGTGCATACGACAACACTCAGACTTTTAATATATAATTTACTAAATGTGTATAATCTGTACCCTTTAGAGCTGAAACCATACAAATACGCTGGTTACCCACAACTTATCAAGACAATACAAATTGAAACCGCAGACGATCAGCTTTTCTCAAAGAGTGACCCACTACTAGCTGCTGCTAGTGAGCTAGCTTATCACACAGTACATTGTTCTGCTTTAAATGCTGAAGAATTGCGACGAGAAAATGGGTTGGAAGTAAGGAAATATTTGCCAATATTATTTTTTGTTCGCACTTAACAAACCTTAAATTGCCATAACGCTAAACTGTTTACCGTTGCTGCTGAGGATGCCAACTTCGTTACAGTTTGTGGGTGTGTGTTGTGGGTGTGGGGTGTTTTTAAGGTTTGTTAAGTGTGCTGTTCCAAAGACGAGTTTATTCCTTATTCATTTGTTTTTTTTTAATGTTTAGGTTCTATTACTAGCATACACCCGTTGCGTAAACGTATTAAACAACTCTTCTAAACCGAATGAGACCTGCGTACAGGTCTGCACGCATATTACTAAATGTTTCAGTGTCGCAGCACAGTTTTCAGCATGTAGAGAACGTATGATCGACTTGCAGGAACTTATTGGTGATATTTGCAGAATATTATATTTCCAAGTAAGTACTTACACAATCTGTTATGTGTGAGTTAGTTACGAGAGATGCCGTTTATATTTTGGAAATAGGCGTTCCAGGTGCTGCCACCTGATAACTGACGTCTGTATCGTAAATTTCGGCCTTTTTGACAGTATATTTACTTAGAACATTTTGACGTACGAGCGATATTTGTGTTACTTACAGTGGCTTAAAAAATCTTATTGGCCAAAAAATTGAATTAACTCGTGAACATTTAAAGCATTTAAAGTAATGCAAATGTTATCTTTGTTTCCACTTTGGTACCATTTTTGTGTTTTATTAATTCACGACGAATATAGACTGTTACAAGTAATTGTTGATTTGATGTTTACAGAAGTTAACAAAGCTTTGCTACTTTGCAACAGAATGTGTGACAGCGCTAGCAGCTGATCCTGTCTTACAAATACAATTGTTGAAAGCTGGAGCATTATGGCATCTGCTATTGTTTACGTTTAAGTATGATTTTACTCTAGACGAAGGTGGTGTAGAAAAATCTGGAGATGCCAACACCCAGGAAATTAGTAATCGGCTAGCAAAAGAAGCTATTAGGGCTTGTGGTCGTTTGGGTGGTTATATTTCCGGTGACTTGGAATCACCAGAAAATCCAGTTACTCAGCAATTATTGAACAAGCTGTTAACACCTTACTTAGCGAACAAATTGAGCGACAATAAACCGGAAGAGGTATTAATTTAATATAAAATGTTTTTTTTAACAATTGGATTTTTTATCATTTTAGATACTGAAAATTTTAAATAGTAATTGTGAATCGCCTTACTTAATTTGGGATAATGGAACCAGAGCCGAATTAATAGATTTCCTCGAGACACAAAGACAGGATCGCGATTGTACTGATTCCAAACTTGACACGGACTTTGTGTTCTCGGCACATCACGGTGAGCTTAACATTGGCGGTATTTTTGTAAGGATATACAACGAGCAACCAACATTTCCTATATCTGTAAGTATATTCAGATAAATCCGATCCATGCTTTAATTTATTTTTTTTATTTTTAAAAGAATCCCAAAGGTTTTGCGATTGATTTGTTAAGTTTCTTAGAGCAACAGTACGAATATATAAAAGACTTAATTAACATAGCTCTCTCAGTAACGATCCAAGATCGTTTGAAGAATACCCCAATGGCACTCGAAGCGTTAGCCAACGTTATAAAGCATAATCAAGGCATTGAAATCCAATGTATAGGTTTTTTCAAACTCCTCTTTAAACTATGCAACGTTTCCGACATACCAATACAGAGAGGGGCGTTAAATGTGATATGCCTGGTAACTAGAAATAACGAATGCGTCAATGATGTGGCAGCTAGTGAAGTATTAGGCTACTTGTTGTTACTTTTGTACACTTTGCAAGATTGCCAAACGCAAATCTTAGATGTATTGTACGCGCTCATGTCTACCACCAAAATCGTGAAAGAGGCTTTGGGCAAAGGTGCTGTGATTTACTTATTAGATCTGTTTTGCAACTCGACTAACCCTCAAATAAGAGAAGCGTGCGCGGAGTTGCTGGCGAAAATGAGTGCCGATAAATTGGTTGGTCCGAAAGTACGAATCGCTGTCGGAGCCTTTTTACCGCCGATTTTCTCCGATGCTATGCGCGATAGTCCACAGACCTCGGTGCAGATGTTCGAATCTGTACACGAACATCCTGAACTTATTTGGGATCAAGAAGCGAAAGATAGGGTATGCGCCGTTGTAGCTAGATTACGAAGGGAGTAAGAGATGGACGAGATGAAATTGTAATCTTTTACTATATGCAAAATATCTTACAGACATCAAAGTGTGCAAGCGCAAAATCCGTCGACGTTGTGGAAAATGCCGGATTCGAACGGCCTTAGTAATTTAGCAACGCCAAATGAGTTCATGGTGGGCGGAGTTTACCTCAGAATATTTATTTCGAATCCGGGTTGGACGTTACGTAAACCCAAGGAATTTTTATCTGAATTAATGGAAACGTGCTTAACATTTATGAACAAAGATAAACCTAATGTACGTAATGTTTTTACTATCTATTTTCTTAAATTTTATTTATTGTTATGCGTTTCTTCAGGTCGAGCAATTGGAGATCTGCACAGCGGCTTTGTGCGCCTTATTACAAGCACAACCAGCTCTTTCGGATTTGATACCAGCTATGGGCCACATACCAAGATTATGTAGACAGATGGGAGGCAATATACGTCAAATTTGTGTACCTAAATCAGGGATACAAATTCTACATGCACTGTCAAATAATAATGTAAGTAAGAATCATTAAATAATAATTGGCTTGAAATAGGAGAACTAAAATAAAAAAATACTCTTACCACCTTAACGAGTGAAGAACTCCAGATACGTATTTCGACAACTAAGTTGCCATCCTTAAACAATCGTGTTTGCTACGTTGCTTATAATGGTTTCAATTCAACTTCTTTTATAGCAAGCTCTGGGGTTCCACAAGGTTCACATTTAGGACATTTACTATTTAATTTTTATTTAAATGATCTATTGTTACTGATAGATTGTAAAGTGGCTGTTTATGCGGACGATCTTAAGATTTTTTCAAGAATATCTACTATTTATCTGGCTGTGCTTTACTTCAGAAAAACCTTGATGTGATAAATCGTTGGTGTCATCAAAATAAAATTTACCTCAATGTTGATAAATGTGCTGAAGTTTCGTATGCAAAGTGTAATATTATTGCTTCAATTCCCAGCCATTCCAGTATCCGTGATCTTGGTGTTTTATTTAATTCACAGCTTTCATTGGAGGATCAATTTGCTAAAATTGCTAACTCTGCTTCCAAGTGCCTGGGTTTTTAAATACGTTCCTGCAAGCATTTTGCTGTTGTAAATGTCATAAAAACTCTCTTTTTTACCTTTGTCAGATCTAAGCTTGAATATGCTGCTATTGTTTGGTACCAACAACTTACATCGGAAATAGTGCAGAATAGGTTTCTAAAGTATTTATCTTTGAGAATTGACCAGGCATATCAGATCAGGCTTCTATCAGATCGAAGAGCTTGTACTGGTGGTAGATCTCTTTTGAGTTAGTTAATAATAAGATTGATTCGCCTTCCTTGCTGTCTCAGATTGACTTTACCGTTCCCACTTACAGCACTACATCTGTTGAGAGCATACACATTCCCACAGCGCGATTATAGTTTTAGATTATGCATTGTACGGTTGTTTGTTGGTTTTTTTTATACTTACTTTGTCCTGTAATTGGATTGTTTTTCTTTTGGACGAATATATTTTATTGTTAGTATCCTTAGTAGAATTTAAAATGGAAAATAATCTTAGACGTTGTACCCTGGAAGATGCGCTGTGCACCAGATCCCGTGGTACTACCGTCTAACATTTCCCTCTCTTGTAGTTTCTACTGAAGATGGCAACTTGATTGCCGAAATCTATCTAGAGCTCTTCACATATTCAGGTAGTAAGGATATATTTTTTTAGTTTTATTAAGTAAGAATTATGTTAACAGTTAAAATACTCACTGTATATTTTTTCTCAGATTTGCGTTTCGGCAATAGCCCAAACCGATTGCATGTACTCTCTAAAACAAGCAATGCAAGTGCGAAAAGACATGATAGCCGTAGCTTGCGAAGCACTGAATCGCTTATTTGCCGCAAATCAAGATCCGCTTGTAAAGCAAGCTTTGGACGTCGATTTCGTACCGTATCTTCTGGAATTGCTCGTCGGGCGACTCGACTTGGACAACCCCGCCATGACGAAGGCGCAAATCGTGAAAGCTTTAAAATCGATGAGCAGAAGTGTGACGTACGGTGACAAAATTAATGCTATACTAGATAAAAGCACTATTTGGGCGGACTACAAAGATCAGAAACACGATCTGTTTATTTCAAGTGCACCCTCAATGGGATATTTAACAGGTAATTTGTAGAATAACACAATCGTATTTATTATTGAAGTGAAACTTACTGCTGCTGCTAAGCGACAGCATGTCAGCTGCCAAATGTTGTGATGGTTTCCTCATCATCTGTTTGCTGTGTTTCTCCTGTGTAAATAAGCAAAACTGTCAGTATTGAGATACTGAAAATCCCCGCTGGATAATGGAATGTCATATCCAATATCCTCAAAAAGTTAATGTTTGAGCCGGCATTGTTGACAACAAGATTTTGGGGCCCTTTTTCTTTGATGGGAACTTCAACGGCGACAGATATTTAGAATTTTTATAACATGGCAACTAAAATCAAAAATCGACGGGTCCGAGCGAGAAAAAAAACACTTGCTTTTTAAATATGTGCTGTACCAAAGTAGAGCATTCTATTTTTTATCAGCTTCTATAAAAAAAAATGAAACAAAAATTGTTTTTATAGCTGGTACTCCCACAGCCGCTGGTTACCTAACACAAGCGCCGACTTCAACAAAAATATCTACAGCTCCACCTCCCGTCGACAAACACGATCCACTCATTCGCCACGACGATCTTTGACAGGGATGCTATCCACTACTTCATATGAAACGCGTAAGTTCACTATTCTTGTGCATATAAATTAAGGGGAAAATTAGAAAGTGTAAATACACATTCCTTGCTTGTCTAATGAACACGAGAACAAAGAATATTTGAGTACGTATTGCAACATAATTTTATAAAACTGTAAGTGTATTTATGTAAAGAGATGTAAAACAAAAACAAAAATCTGTAAAGTATTTGTATTTTATTATTATAATTACTAATTAATATTTAAGTATAAAAAAATCCTATAATATACTGAATTACGCTTGTTTAGTATTTGTGATTACCTATATTATTAATTATAATAATATCTATTAATATTATAAATGCATATACATATATTCCTTTATGTTGATCTTGTATTATCATTTCTTTTGTTTCGCAAATAAATTTTTATCTTTGTCTACTTAAATTTTATACCCGTTTATTTACAAATCGTTTGTTTAATGGTGGTAAGAGCAATAAATACTTAGTAATGAATTAATGTGATATAGTTTAAAATAAATAGTCATCATGGTAAAAATTATTTGTTTTCTTTGCTAGTAATTATATTACAAGAAATATAGGTACATGATTTAGAAATGTAACAAAATACAGTCATGTTCATTCATAACGAACCAACTTGCAAGGTACGAACCAAAGTTCCATAGAAGCAGTGTAATTTTTTACATAATGCAATGAACCCGTTTACAACGATCTTTCGGATAAAGCGAACAGCTTTCTATGTATAAAATTTCAGAAGTTTTCTATTATAACGAACTCTTAACGCTAAAATAGGGGACTTCCCGGAAAATTAAACGGACTTCACCAAATGGACAAATGACAGTCAACAGTCAAGTTTCTAACCGTGCCATACGTTTACTTGTGAGTTATAAAAATGAGTAACGTTAACGGTGCATGGATAACAAACGAAAATCGAAAAAACTAAATACGATGTTATAAAACGTTTACAAAGAGGTGCAAAACATAGTGACATATGCCGTGAAATAAAACTTAGTAAATCAACGGTTGCTACAGTTTGGAAGAGAAATGAAAAAGTATATTATTAAATTCAAGTATTAAAAAAAGATCAAAAAGTTGCCAACCCAGAGGTTGACCAAACTTTATTAAAATGGTTTAGCCAACAAAGAACTAATAATGTAATAATGTAAAAACCTTATCGGCTGATCCACTGCCTGCTATTAATTTTTCAAATTCATTTGCAAAAACCATTACTGATATAACATGCTGTTTGATCAGATTTATAATATCGACGAAACGGGGCTAAATTATAAAATGCTTCCGCGACAGACTTTTGCTCAACATGCAGAACTAAATGCGCCAGGTCATAAGTTGTCTAAAGACCATTACCATTGCTGTTTGCTCCAATGCTTCGAAAACACATAAACTTCCACTTTTTGTTATAAGAAAACCTGTGAAACCCAGGCCCTTCAAAAATATAAATCCTTCATCTCTAGCCGTTTATTATCGCGCACAGAAATCAGCTTGGATGGATTCCTTTTTATTTCAAGAATGGTTTGATAATGAATTTGTTTCGGAGGTGAGAACATCTCTAAAATCCAGAGATCTTCTAGAAAAGGCCATTAAATAATGCTCCTAGCCATCCATCAAGTGCCTCAAACAATAAAATTAAGGCTATATTCCTGCCACCTAATGTTACATCGATTATACAACCGATGGATCAGAGTGTTATCACGGCAATAAAGAAACTGTACAAGAAAACATTATTAACTTTAATTTTGGAACATATGGATGATGATACTGATACAATACAAGCTTTAAGAAAACTTAATATGAAGGACGTTATTTACATGCTAGCAAATGTATGGAATACAATTTCTGAAAGTACTCTGCAAAAATCTTTGCGAAAAAATTTGCCAACGGTTGTTTCAGATAATATTACGCCCAACCCTGCAGAAATTGAACTTTTGCCCAAGATACGAAGCTCTTAAACAGCAAGAGATAGCCGAATGGTTAAATGAAGATGAAAATGTGGAGAAAGAAATGGAGGATAATAAGATTATGACGCAGTAATGAATAATAATGAGGATCATGAAAGTATGGTTGAATCTGACGAGGATCAAGAAGGAAAAGTTTCTCACGCAGCTGGGAGAGATGCTCTAGAAATAGCCCTTCAATATGTTGAACAACAGACTACTTCAACGCCTGGCGATGTACTGAATTTGAAAAGATGGAATGATTATGCAGCTAACAAACGTCAAAGTAACATAAAGCAAAAGAAAATGGCCGACTTTTTCTCATAAATCTGAGGGCTACGAGTGTACAGTGTACATTAAAGTATTTGTTTTTACATTGGTTTTTTTGTTCAGTAAAATGTACACTGCCGTATATATTTTATTATTATATTCCTATATAATAAACTATTTAACCAGTTTTATTGTGTGCATTTTATTTATAGATACAGTGCAAAGCGAGTTGTACCTACTACGTACCTAATTGTACTTCAAATACAAAATAAATGAGTTACCTTTCTGTTAACCCACTTTTTCCATTATCCGATGGTAAGCTGGTCCCGTCGAAGCCGGATAAGAGAAAGTCTACTGTATTTGTACTAGTTTCACATATTGATATTTTTTGTATGAGAAAAATAAAATCAAAGAGTTAGATCACGTAGTAATACATATGTTTGTATTTTTCTTTGTGAGTTTTTACTTAAAACGAAGTTCGGTTAAACCGAACTGTTTTGGTCGGTCCCTTCAAGTTCGTTACATCCAGACACTACTGTATACAGGTACATGATTTAATTAACAAAATATGTAAAACGTCTACACGAAAGAAAAGTTTAACTTATAACTAAAGAGAGCATTCAAGAATATTTGGCAAGTCTTTTATTTAGAAAGAAGATTTTTCGGTTAATATGGTAATCCTTTTCTTCTTCTTTTTTTTTTGGCATGTTGGCGCAATTACCGCCATATCGGTTTGACGTACCTCTGAAATATGTCGCCACGAGTTTCAACGTTCTTATAATTGCTTATTTGCGAATTGTTCATATCCGGATGCACGTGTAGGTCCACCTGTAAATATTCCACCTCATTCTCCAGAAAAGTTTCTAACGTTTTCCTAATTTGCGTGAACGTTGGCCTATTCCTAGGGTTCGCTTTCCAACAGTTCAACATGATGTCGTATCTATGCATAGTTAAAATTAAAATCTTAAACTTTAAAAAGGGACGCATACTTACATTTCTTGTTTAATATTCATAGGGCACTCCATACGATAACCAGCTTTCAATAGTTGTAAAAGGTCTTCAGTCGCAATTCCGGGGTACGGATTTCCGCCCAAAGTAACGATTTCCCACAATACAATACCAAAGGACCAAACGTCACTGTATATGGTATATTTCTGATGAGTAAGGCATTCTATGGCCATCCAACGTATAGGTAATTTGCCCCCAGCCTTCTTACGGTAAATATTATCTTTATAAACGTCTCGGCTTAGTCCAAAATCAGATATTTTGATTATCATATCTTCGCAAATTAATACATTTCTAGCTGCTAGGTCCCGATGTAATATTTTCAATTTGGATAGGTACTCCTGAAGATCATTACAAATAAACACTATTAAATGGAATTTCGCACATTTAATAAAAACATACCATTCCTTTGGCGATTTGTCTAGCAAACGACAGTAAGTCTTTCGAAGTGATGAGTTCGTTGTTACATACATTTATTGGCTCCGCATTATATAGTTTATTGTCAAACTCTTGTGCGCTTTTATCAACTTGTTTATCGGGCATTTGCGTAGGCCTATAAAATTTTAAATATATACCTGCATACATAAAATCAGTCGAAGATCTCTGCTTACGTGCACATCAATTTTTCCCAAATCGTATTCAGATAATTTTGTAGGTCCCCTCTACTGCAATATTCTACAACTAATATGGGCCCGGAATTAATGTGTAGGCAAATTCCTATCAAAGACACTAGATGCGGATGCACGCCTACTGACTTCATTGTTTCCAGTTCCTGTTGAAAATGTCTGAATTCTTCATTTGTTGGGGAATCTGAAAATAGAACGGTGTAAAATCTGTATAATTTTATGATAAAATACGCCGAACTTTTTAGTGTTTTAGCGGCAACTTCTATTTGGGACCTTCCTTTGTTTAATACAGCATATCGAACAACTCCAAACGCTCCTTGTCCAATGACTTTTTGAAGTACGATATCCTTGGGATCAATTTCCCATTCATCTTTTGTACAGTCTCCAAGATCATGTTTATGTACCATTATAGCGGGAGATTTACCGTCCAAATCCTATTAATGGTAATATTATTTGGCAAAATATATAAATCTATACCGTTCTCCAAAGGTTTTTGCGCAGAAAAAATAGAGGCATGACGAAACGATAGATTCAGTAATAGCCCCTTCGCGAACAGTATGTACTGAAAACATTACCCTCCAAATGTGTTAAGTTTTCGTACTGCGCTAGTAGCATGCATATCGTATTTGGCAATAAACGATATGCACGCCAATTTTTTAGTAAATATGAGGGGAAGACTGTCCGTTTGACGAAAATTCAATTTTGTTGCCCGTTTGTACATATACACGTATGCTCAGGGCTAACAAAGACGAATATTTTATAAAAAATATTCCTGTTTTCCGACGAGTCCTCCTTTCCACGTCATGGTAAGCATAATCCCTCAGTCGTGCGGTATTGGTCTCGAGAAAATCAACATCAGATCCGTAATGTAAGAACTCAGTATCCCGGAAAACTTAACGTTTGAGCGGGTATCTTGGGTGATAACATTATAGGACCATTTGTTATTGACGGAAATTTGAATGGAATGAAATATTTGGATTTGCTGCGAACGCAAATTTTTCCCGATGTCCGTCAACTCAACCCCGATTTTAATGCAATTTGGTTTATGCAAGACGATTGTCCCACGCATAACACCAGATTAGTAATGGAGCATTTAGAAAACACCTTTCCTAATCGTATTGTTGCCGGGAAGAATACGATAAAATGGCCACTTCCATCACCCGACCTCAATCCCTGCGATTTTTTTCTGTGGTGTTATGTCAAACAAAATCTTTACAGTTTTGCAGTAATAACGAGCTTGCAACAGTTGCAAGTATAACTGTTGAGAATTTTTGCGACAGTAACCCCTAGAAATCTCGGGAGACGGGAATTTTACGATAGACTCAGCTATCTAGGCCGCGGATGTGGGTATTTTCGAACACTCCATAAAGCAACATTGTTAGAATTTCAATTTATTTCGTATAATTATAGAGTTTATTTTTCCGTTGTTTAATTTAATAAGAATCGTTGCTTATTTTCCTACTTAGAATTACTTTTTCGTTCTCCTGCCTCGAAATAGCAGCTGCAAAATGAATACAGGAAACTGTACTTTTCACCGTAATCTGACAGTACAGACAAATTACGCAGTATTACGTGATTGAACGAACTCTTGCTCGGTTTATGATACACTGCGACTGGATATCTCTCGTCAGTGAGACTCAAATGCGCGGTTGCCATTCACAAAGCAATCCCCTGTCCCGATGTGGCCGTACGTGTATATATACATTTGCCAGTAAATAATGTTACAAACGTACCGGGCATTTCAAGAAAATAATGACCATTAATGAGTTACACTTACTTGAAAATATATACTCCTTTCATTTGCTTTTCGTTTGTTTGCTATTTTGTAATTCACTAATATACTGACAACAGCGCAACCACATACTACTAAAAATAAACCTATCGAACACGATATTATAAGGAAAGTAGAAGTCGTCGAGGATGGTAAGGCAACACGACCGGTGTATGTTGCAGTTTCGCTGGCACCAACCGATGACCATGCTCTTATGGAAATATGATATAAATCTTGAATTTTTACACCGCTAATAATTGCATTAGAGCTATCCTGTAGGAAGATTATTAATTAATAGGCATAGTAACAAAATATGAAAAGAATACGACATACACCAGACGCATTTACTGCTGCGGTAACATCTTCTGACAAACTAGTAAACCATATATCATACCAGTCAGGCATAAGTTCCGGTCTCGACCAAGAGACTTTCAAATCATAATACGAAATATTTATTGTTGTTGGTATCTCTTCTACCCTTACATCGCATGGCATATCTGGAACTATATATAGCAAAATGTGAAACAGTTTTTTTAAACAGTAAAAATACTCAAAAAATTAAGTATATAAAAATATATTTAAAAAATATATAAATATACACCTTTGAGATCACACAACACGTCTGAT
>JARFOC010000364.1:860824-883405 GCA_031763485.1 Osmoderma eremita | reverse complement strand
GTCCTGCCTAGTCAGATCATAAGCTGTTCCAAGTCCGATTCATTTCCGATATCACCGGTGGACACGAATTCTCTGGGACCCGAACACGTCGGTCTTTGCCATCCTGTATGCATGACTCCTAACCTGCAATATAACACGTGTAGGGATCAACGTATTTTAGAATAAGGATTGAATAGATAGATACTTACCTAAGCAGCATAACTAGTAATGATCAAATCATTTATTGACTATACAAAATACGCTGCGATTCTTGTAAACACACAATCTATGTTGAATACGGGTGGGTGATCACTGATAAATCGGATATGATATAAAAAGGGTGAATAGGCAATTAGATTAACATGGGTGTTATTAATAAAACTGTTAAATAGTTTTTTTGTATATTATATTTACTTGTTGTTATAAAATTTATTATATGGTACATGATTTACTTTGCCAAAACTACGCAACTTGAGATAAAGATAAAATAAAGTATTCATATTAGCCAAATCATTCACGAAATTTATTTATTATTGTAAGAGTACCGTTACAATATATTATAATAATAGTAGCACTACAGGCACTTTATTTAAAAATTACTTTGGAAAAGATCGGTTGAATAACAGTAAAAATAAAAATACACTTAGCACCTTGATGAGTGAAGAACTCCAGATACGTATTTCGGCGACTAAGTTGCTATCCTCGGCAGAATGTCTGAAGGAAAATAATGTTAGACGCAGCACTCTGGGAGATATGCACCAAACAGAACACCATTTGAATAACACTAATTTCCCGCTTATAATCTATGTCCATATATGTGGTTCATTAAGCATACTTCGTCACGCTCACTGAACCGCAACAAACTCATTAATAATATCATATCTAACACGGCGGGCCAATTTAACTACATCAACTACTAATGATATTATTTAAAGTAATAATTCATTTGTCTGGACAAGTGATGAGTTCACCTATCCTTTAAAAATGGAGTTGGCCGGTTTATCTTATTGTGGATTAGTTCTGATGACTAATTGTACTGCACCGGTAATTTGCGCATTTATTTTTGTTCTAGTTTTAAAATTTATTTGCAGTGTTAACCCATTTCACGAAATCGGTACCAATTTTGTAAAAATATAAAACACTCACTAAACATTGTTAATCCTTACCGTTAAGAAATGAGAAAAAATGGTATAGCAATCTGTAAACAGTCAGCAAAATTGACTTTTTTCTTGTTCTTTACACTAGACCAATAACTAGTAATTTTTGGCAGCATAATTTGCTGCATTTCCACAATACAATATATGGTACCACTATTGATCTATAAATAAATAAAATTTATAAAATTTGATAGTGTATAGTGTGTTTACAGGTATAACGATTTTTGTTTTACGACTTAATAGCCTGTCTTTTGACGTAACAATTTAGTTAATTTCCATTTGTCAATGGCGGCGTATCTTCACAAAAGAAGGCATTCCACATTTCTTCCAGTTAATATTACCAGGTAAGCCTCTTAAGTCATTAAACCTAAAATCATTATATCTGCGTACAGACTATATCAAGGCATAAAATGTGGCTCATGAAGGTGTTCAAACTAATTTTCTTTTAATACCTTCCAATACATATATATATATGATATCAACATCTGGCGATTTCTCTTAATATTTACATTACTTTAAGTTATAAAATGGTTCTTGACGGTAATTCATTTTTTGCCAACAAATTGATATTAATGTACGTAAATACGAAACGTTAAACAATTCTCAATTTCTTTTTCGTACAGAATAAGAAAAAAATGGCCGCAGTCGTCGTATAATAACGGTTAAATAAGCAGGTATAACGAGATCGGAAGAGAAATAAAAAGAAATACGACGGTGGAACGTAGCCAGCGGAGAAGAAACCTTGGGGCCTAAAAGTATAGACTCTGATACCGTTTGAAAAAAAAAAACCGTGTTCATCTCTAACTTTTACACAGGGCATCCATTTTATCCCGAGAAAAGTGAATATCCAATACGAACTTTATTCCGGTTACTTACACAAAAAATAACTCAACCCGAAAGTCGACCTCTCTAGGGTATCGAGAGGGAGATATAGTGGGATACCGGACGGACGGAGAAGGATGGACGAGCCCCCGCGACAAAGAAGAAGGAGCTCTCAGATGCCTAGGTAAGCAGTTTATCTACTTGACCATCTGATACCCATAAAATGTAATTATTTTTAAATAACGTGATTAGGGATCGAGAAGAGGAAAACCACGCTTACAGATGACGATAAGTGTACATACAGGGTGATGCATTAGTGGGGTAAATCTCGATATAACCGTTATCATATAAAATATTTACGAAAATTGCAGACAGTCTTAAACTTAACGTTTTAAAATTATTTTCATATATACAGGTTGTTCAATATCACCAGGGTGAACCAAAATAGGTTTTCTTAACACATTGTGTGCGGAACACGTACTAGTACGTTTTCTGACGATTGATACGGCACAATGTCGTCGCGAAATGTACCCGCACACAATGTGTTACATGGAACACCCTATATATTATTTCAGATTTAGATTAAGCTCAGGCCTCACACCCCCAATATACAATTTCATTGAATTATACAGCGTGTTTCAGAAGTTATAGTCAATTTTATACGCAAATCACTGTGAGTTCGAGGTCTTGTATACTGCGAATTTTTTTCAAAATTGTCGAAGAGGTCAACATGTTTGTAAATAAGTTTATAGTATGCTGGTGTTCTTAATCAGAAATTCTAAGAATTTGCATAACGACGCACCTATTAATCCTTATAATGCCTATATTAGATTTAAACTTGAATATGGTGCAGTTATCTCGTACCTTATATAGTTTAAATGCAAGGTAAATGAGTCACAAACAGAAAAGTCTTGATGACATGGGTCCGCAGATGGACGATTTCTGAGGTAGGAAACATTTCATGTGAACTCGGCCTCATCAGTAAAAAGAATATTGGCAACAAAATTGGGATCCCTTGCATCGTTGCTGAAAAAAATCAGCTGTGCTTGATGATCCGGTGGATTTAGGACCTGCACACGTTGCAACAATAGGAGTACCAATTCCCACCTCGGCTGATGTCCTCCAGAAACTTGTCTCCGGATTCTACTCTACCCGTGCTAAAATTGTCCCTTCTGCCTCGGGATTGGACAGCGGCCTTGATCTCCCGGAATAATGGGACTGTTTCCCGAATGAACCAGTATCACGGAATCCTTATGTGCAGTCTTAGGAAAACACGAATTGAAGCGATCAGATTGGGATCAGTGTCAACATATCGACGTGGGCGCTTCCCTGGCATTCCCATTGGCACGACCATACATCAAATGTATGTTGAATTCGCAAAATTGTGCACTAACCACTGAACGTCAACTACAATCTGTATGTATAACAGAATATCTGTGGACTGCGATAAGAAAATGCAAGTTTTTGCGAACGGAGAAAAGATAAGCGAAAAAATATACAATGAATAAATTTTTGTGACACCAACCCATGTTCATTAAGCCTTTTCCGCATATTTTTGGACCATACTAGCCCCGCTCAAAATTTTTGGCAAATTTGTTCAACACCCTGTATAGTGGTGGACGAGAGACATCATGTTATTTCGCCGCAACCATCTTGAGTTACTTGAAGATCTTCAATTAATTGCTTTTCCATATGCTCATTAATTAATTTTTCATTTAGATTTACCTGTTACTTAATTATCTATTTCTTTAGCTTAATTAGCCGTCTTTTGCAACTGTTCATTTATTTTTGTATAGGATATAATTAATACTGTTAGTTATTAAATAATAAAATAAAAATATATAATTACAACAAGAGACATTTTCTTATACAATACTCAAATAAATAAATAAATATCAAATGAAATTATTTTACAACTAGGTTTGCTAAGCTTCAAAATATTCATAATTACGAGGGGTGTCCGGTTACTAAGGTACGTTTGCGGGACACACCGCTTTACGTTGCTCCTATCAGGTTCAAACTATTTAATTTCCAACAATCATTTTTTTTAACGAAATCATTAAGGAAGGGGTCCTCATCATTATATGAAGTCATTATAACAAGTAGGATTTAATTGTTCAAATTTGCTTAAGACTATAACCGGGCAAGTGTAATGAGCACTGTTCTATAGAACAAAAGTTTTGGACCCTATTACACCAGCTTGTTGGACCTATTATATTAACAAATATTAACTCCAAAAGGGCATAGTTTCTGTGAAAAAAGATTGATGCTTCAAACAAAAATGTTTTCTTGCAAACTATTTTTTCAGAAAATATAAAAAAAATGTCCTCAAATTGAGATCCCGTTAAGTCTTTGTTTAACCGCAAACATCTGAAAAACGACGAATTCTGCAACATTCCTGGTGAAAAGATGCTTAATTTTGTGTATAAATTGACCACCTGTTTATATAAAATAATACCTGTATATTATTTCTTTACAACAAAGTATATTTTGTAGTAATTTAGTTGAATATTTATTCTGTAACAACACAAACACGTATGGATTTAGTTGTGACTAACTGTATCTTTAATAGAATCAACTTTTCCTTATATAAATACGTTCGTTTCCAATATTTTATAAATAAGGCATCTATATCTATGGTGCAGCTCACGTTCTGAAAGGAAGTATTGCTCTTATGGACCATATCTATCCTCTTCTATTTCTTACGTATTTGTATAAGGCTATCCTTTTGTATAACGGGGATTGTTGCCATATATTATTTGGTGGCTGTTGGTATTAATCGCTGTTCCTGTCATTTGTCAATTTCGGTTCATCTTTCTATGTCACTGGTATTTTCTCAGTTTTTCTTGTCTTCTATTACGTATTTATCTTCGAACAAATCAGTTTCCATTGTGGAAGGATTATTAAAGCGATTATTTGCTGGAAATAGTATCACAACACGCGATGAAGGAGCCGCTCAACAGGGACACACCATTCTGAGATTATCACCGTACCACTGCATCTTAAATTCCATTGAACTGGTATGGGCACATGTCAAGGATTATATGAGGCACAATAATATAAAATTTGAAGTTCAAGATATGCGTGTGCTTATTCAGCAAGGATACAACAATGTTTCAGTACAGAATTGGCAAAATGACATTAAAGATGTTATGAAAAGTAGGACAATAAATATTTATCATAATGGTTTTATTTTAGTTCTATTTTATCAATTTTAGTTGAAGAAGAAATGTGGAAATTGGACGAGATGCAAGATGAACCCAAAGAATTTATTATTAAGTTAACATCGGCCCAATCATCATCATATTCATGGTGTTCCGATACTAAATAATTTGACAAATTTATTATAGAAATGATTTTTAGTTTGTTGTAAGCATACTCGTGTAAATATTTGTATATTTATATTGTGTAAATCCATACATGTTTCTCTGTAAATGAATAGGGATAATGTGTATCGTGATGTTTCCTTTAAGGTTAGGTGTGCCTGTGGTATAATAAACAACAGTATTGTATCAACTTTCGTATAAGACCATAACTGAACATAACCCATAAATACAAATCTTTCCAAGATAAATTCACAGATTGACCTTTATGAGTTAACAACATAATATTTACTATAGTGTTCAGAGCGACAACCTATGGAAAATTAATTATCTAAATAAATTTGGCAACGGCGAGGTACGATCTCCATAAGAGCAATACTTCCTTCAAAACTTGAACTGCCCTATAACATGAATGTTGTGTGATTTAAACCTGTCTCGATGTAAAGTTCTCCATACTTGAGTCTGAGGTAAATTTAATTCTGACGCCACTTCGCGTGGAGATGATGATGGATTATTTTTAACATATTTCCTACAAAGAGTAGAACTTTTGTATTTTATTTCTGATAACAGTGTTTCTCCCCTCTTTTAATTGGGTGACACCTAGTTGTTATTATTCGATAATATTTTAATTAATTTTCAACCAAGTTATCGAATATATCTTTAAAATATGTTTTTTCTTGTGTAGTACGGAACAACATATTGTATCTTATGATCACCAGAATTCTTATAACAATTATAAACCGGATTTTAAACAAGATGGAGTTTTAGAACTAACTTCGTCTTATGTACGCTCCTAACAAACATTAAATTTGCATATTCATCGCGAATTGCAATGTAAATATCAAATGTTAGAAATCCAGTAAATAAAACGGTCCACAATAATTGTCCTGGGAATAAATTCCAGCATTTCACTAGAACGTGTTTACCTACAAATTGTCCATATATGTATTTTAGCAAAAAAGAACTACAGCAAACATATTTTATGCGCTTGATGATAAGCATCTTGTGTATCTTATATATTCAATGTGACATTCGAAATATAAGGCCACTAACATAATATCTGACGTTTTTCTGCTAATTTCCCCGATAAATAAACGCGATAGAAAACATGATAGTATATAACTAAAACCCACACGGAATACAATTTCAAAATTATTATAAGAAATTGTTATTTTACCATGTAACATGCTCACCAAGTTATTGTTACTGATTGTAATCAACCATATTTCATTTATACAATACATACATGCAAATTATATTACAGCGGTGGAATATCTGCATACCTCTTCATTTTAAATTTTGTTTATAGTATGTGCAAATACGTGTACGTGTGGATAAACTTAACACTATACATTAAAAAATTATATTGATATAAATATGACAATGTGGCCTACAAGACAAAAATATTTCAAATTACATATGTATGCAATTTTTCATATTTATTATACTAATGACAAGACCGAAAACGAAATATCACCATACCGCAATCATTTCTGAATACGCATACCTACATATACACGAAAAGCTCCGACCGAAGGAGTAATTTCTTGTAACAGCTGATGGAACAGCTGATGTTATTATCGCATGACGTCAATAGTACGCATGTTTCCTGTCACCTGGAAGGCTTCATTCTTGAATTGGCGTTCACGTAGGACTGCCTGTGGCGTCTTCGTCTTACCGCACCGTTCAACGTTTCCCATCCGTAATTTTTATAAATGACTTCTTGCACCAGAAGTGCGTTCTATCTCGCTCTTATTTGTGATGTGTGTGTGTGTGGGCTCTTAATTCATTTAGTGTCTATATTGGCGTAACAAATGGGATTAATTTGAGTGGATTATTTGTCTATACCTAATACATTTACCCAATCGCAATTTTCTATACACCGTACAACATAAAAGAAACCATCTTGAACTGACTTCTTCTAAAACTCTTTGCGTATAGCAAAGAGTCACACATTACATCACAAATGGACAATCAACTCTTTCGGAAAATGTCAATGGAATATTTCCTTACTTGTATTACAAAATGTAATAAGATACGCCACTACCGCATTTTCCTCAAAAAGAAACCTAACCTATAAATTTTAAACACCTTCACTTTTCGTTTCTTCACTATATTAAGAATTAAACTGTCGATGCCCCTGTAATTGGCGTAAAGCTGTTGGGAATGTTAAGATCATATTATTAGATATGATTATTATTATTAACTTTGTTCGCAGTGCCGGCAGAAATTATCCGAAATTGAACGGCGCATGCGTACTAACTACTATGCGTTCGCAGCGCTAGAATTTCATTTTTTGATCGTTTGATATTTACAATTCGGTGTTTGCAAAGTGGTAGGATTGCAGTAATAAACGGCTAATGATTAGTCCATAAAATTCACGGATTTCAAATTCGCACATGCGCAAGGAACGAAATTAATTGAATATTTAATCGGCGTCTGACCAACATCGGTAATCCACATTAGGGCTTTTCTGAGATTGCAAAGGGAAAATTAAAAATTCCTGCATATCCACACCTATAAATATGAGTCTTAAGTATCCAAGCAAATTAATAGATACTATTACTTTCAAAATGTATCTTCCATATTATTATTTTCAGGGATATTTTTGTATTTTGTATACAACAAAGTGCAATGTACTTCAAATATATGGCTATAAACAGGGCATAAAAACAAGGACTCGTTCAGACTCATTGATAGATAAGGCGTGAGGACATCATCACGACATGAATCATTCTCATATTTAATACAAATCAACAATTGTTGTACATAGATGGCGACACTATGGATTTTTTTTACGTTCGCAGAGAAATATAAATCAATTTCAAACTACAATGCTTTTTTAAATCATACGCATTGAAAATAATCGGAATAGTTGCTCACGGTATCCCAAACTGAATTATATTGCAAGTAAATAATTGTTTTTGTTGGTTTTTTGCACTTTTATTTAGGGGCTTGCAACAAAACACACAGTATGTTTTCTATTATGTATTGTTTAAGTCGTGTTAACTATGTATGACATTTTGCAATCATTACATTAATGCGCCTATATTTAACTACATACATTGCCGCTAGAGGCACTGTTTCCTTGTCGCGTAATACAATATATTTAAATCCTTAGTATAAGCAAATAATATCATAACAACCAGAAGATTTACTATCTGTCGGCACCTTTGATTTTTATAATTATAAAAATTCAGTATTGCCCAATGCAGTTGAGGTGAACAAATAAGAAATACATATGGAAATAGACTTAATAAAAATAAACTTAATTTCACGTTTTGTTATTGCAAAAGCTGCATGTAAGTTCAAAATTCTTTTACACGTTAATTAATTTTTACTAAATGAAAAATACAATTATAACTACAATAAATCATAAAACATAATATACGACTGCAACCAATTGACTTAATATTACCTCACATGTGAACCACATTAATATATGGAAAACCCCCAAGTTTGTCGAAAAAAGTTCGAAATAAAAACTTTAATAATATATATTAATGGCGTCGTACGCGTGAAACTGATGTTTCTGTTCATGGAATATGGTATTTGTTTCCATAAGTCCTTAATGAAAACTTTACTTCAAACAAAAAATTATCAACGGTTCCTTAAACCTGAAATTTATATTAGATGAGATACCTTGTGGAAACCAAAAAAAAAACAATAATGTTCCACTCTTTTCTTCAGGGAGGACCCTCTACGACCTATATTCTTGGGTGAATCTATTATTTGAAAGCCGACACTCCTAATGGTAACATGTCGCTAGCTTTCCCATTTTCAATTGTGAATCTCCACTAACTCGTAGGGCTTGATAATTGTATTGGAAGGCCATTACGTGTCACTCCTATTTAAAGATATTCACTTTCCGATAGTGTATATAGGTACAAACACAAATTCTTTTGCTAAAGTATTTTAAGTGATCACAATTTAGAAAGAAAGGTATTGACGGGTATTAATGAAGCATCAATTAGGTATGTTGGCTAATTTACTGGAACATAAACTTATTTATATAGTTTATGCAATAAAAATAAATCACCTGACGATTACGAGGTAATCACGACGCGATACAGCATCGGCGCGGTGGCATAAAAAAGCGCCGGATTCCCGGTTTATATTCAGGAGGAATATCGATCGATCACTTAGCGCTAAGCGCACGGAACATAAAAATCAGAGTCAGGCTCGTTCCGCTGCCACCACCGCTGCCGCCTATACTAATCTAAAGAATCACGTGACCTAGTGAACAGAGCAAGGCAATCTGCTGATTCCGGCTTCGAGATTTATGTTCGACCGGAAACGGGTGCGTTTAGGAATTCCGGCTGATGATTTGCGGCTCATATGACTACTACACTGCCCCCTTTCGCTTTGAGCTCCCGTCTCTTTCTCCCCCGTTCGGTCGAATGTGCTCGTTACCGAAACGGTGACTCTCCCGAAATGTTCTTTCCACCCACAGAACCACATCGCGAATATATAGATAGATACGCACACCCGAGCACACGCATGCTGCTGGGAACTTTAACTGTATTCTGTATTTGATAGATGGGAACGAAAATAACGTAAAAACTGCACGCAGCTCTTCGTATTACATACAGAGACTTCAGGTAGCCTCGAATCCCCGTGAGCAATGTAATGTTGGTGGTATATGTCCAAATAGGGTGATAGAACGTAATTATGACCATTTATCATTAAAAATGCTTACCTTACATACATGAACGAAAACGTTTAGTTTCGCTTGGCGGTCTTCAGATGATATTTGACTGATTCCAAACCCCTGATCAATTTCAACTTTACTTTGACGTTGTCTACAAAAATCTTTAACAAATTGTTTGATTACTACTAGACTCTGACTAAGAAAAAAATACTAGATAATTGCTAACAGCTTTACTTTTTGTAATTTACAGTTTTATTATTTTGACTAAAATATACAAGAAAATTACTACATTACTACTACTACAAGTAAAATTTCTATTCAACACTATGAAATGATTTCCTTGAATGCACGACTTCAGGTTGATCTCGTTGCAAGCTCCAACAGTAGTCGCCCATCATATGGGAGTCCCAGCTTCCTTGATAACGCTCTTCCATTATCCGTATGCCTTGATGAAATCTTACACCCTGCTCTTCACTAAAATCGCCCAGATTTTCTGGGAATCGCTCTAAATGTGAGTGCAAGAAGTGAGTTTTTATGCTCATGTTGCACCCCAGCTCTAGCAATTTCGATTCTGAACACTCAACAAGCTCGATATAGTAGATAAGCAAATGAATAACAAGTTTTCAATTCGACTTCATTCATTGATTTGACAAAATCGGGATCTTGCACGAGATTCCTAATTTGTGGTCCATCAAATATACCTGCTTTTAATTTCTCGGTACTTAATCCTGGAAACTTGCGCGAGAGAAAATTGAAACATTCGCCACTTTTGTCAAGAGCCTTTACAAACTGTTTCATTATGCCGAGTTTAATATGAAGTGGTGGAAGTATGATAAGATCTCGGCTAACTAAAGGCACGTTTATAACATTTCTTTGTACCAAATTTCAGCTCCTCTCGCACCGGCCAAACTTTTTGAGACCAATGGCGTTACTTGCCTCGACTATCCCAGAGACACATAAAACAAGGGAACTTTGTGTATCCACCTGTTGACCTAGAAGGAAGTTAACCATTTTGGAATCAATAGAAATGGCCCAGTTGTGGTCTTGATACTTAATTTTTTCCATTACTTTAGAAATATTTGTGCACTCTTCTTTCAAGGTCGCCGAATGTGCAATAGGTATAGATCCATACTTGTTCCCGTTATGAACTAAAACACATTTTAAGCTTCTTTTGCTGCTGTCTATAAAAAGACGCCAATCACTAAGTTGGTATTCTTTTAAAGCTATCTGTTGCAAAATACCTCTAATATCATTACAAAAGGCTAACTCCTTCTCTTCAGAAAAATACGATAACAGATTCTTTTCTCGCGTGCGATAAAAGGTAATGTTGGTTTCCAGACTAAGACTTTTTTTTCTTTTAAACGAGATGCTGAAATTTCAGAAGCTTCTATTGATATGTTCAGATCTCTTACTCAGTTACTTAGTTCGTTTTGATTAAATCGTTGAGGTTCTAATTGGCTAAATATGTAGTCTGAATCAGAGTCTTCACTTGATGTATGATGCTTGTACCTCACATGATTTTAATTGAGGTCGTACAGCAGAAGATAAGTTAGGATATGACCAGTTACTTGGATTTCCACGATTAATTCCGTTTATTTTCACAACGCAGAAGTAGTAATCGTTGTGATGATTTTGAGGTTTTCGCCAAATCATGGGTGTTTCGAACTTTATTGCATTCCTTCTTCCATTGGACCATTGTCGCAGACACACATACATTTCTGGCACACAATATGAGGTACCCGTGGCTTGCCTTGATTGCACAATGATATTTTAAAGTACTGAAGATACGCAGTTTTTACGAAGTCTGATATAGGTTTTCGATATTTTTCAAAGATATATTCGCCACAGATATAGCAAAAACAATCAGGATTATGCAAACAATGTCTTCGTGACGAAGCCATATCTAAAACAACAAGAAAATATATCTTAGTGTCAAAACAAAATTGGTAAATGCGGGTAGTAAGCTGTAACTCAAAAACAAAAGCTGTTACAGAAACACTCTTGCCATATTCGTAAAATGCGCACTGAGCTGAGCTAGAAACAAAAAAAAAATTACAGGAATAAAACAAAAAAAATAACTGTCGGCCTGTGCGAATAACATCATCCTTGAAAATACTAGATAAATTTCAGATATCATACGGTAACTGTTATTTAACAAAGCAAAACACGTTCAGGTAGTCAATGCGTGGCATAGTAATCAGTTGGTACCTCAGATAATGGGCCTCATCGACTTACCTAATTTCTATATTTTACGTGAAGCATAAATACCTAAGTATATTTTTTATAGTTGCACTCATTAGGTCTGTGCTGACTTTTACCCTTTCTTTACTGTCTCTTATTATTTTGGAAAACGGTGCTTCCTCAAGCATTATCCGGGAACATTCGTAATATATTTTGAGCTTATAGAGGTATAGAAGAGTATGTGGAGGAAATGTAAGACTATCAAAACAAAGGAAAGTCAATACCAAATCAGATAGATACGTATAATTTGTTATAAATTAATGGAACGTTGAATGTTGAATGTATCTGAACGGTCTGTTCGGTTTTCATTAACAATTTTGTTACGTAAATATTTTTTCTTCTACCTTCATTTCTCGGATTATCAATACACGTTTAAGAGTCAGATATACGACCAAACTTCAACGAATAATTTGATTTTCTTATAAACAAAACATACATACATGTAAGTATAGGTATATATGTACCATAGAACACAATATGTTTTTTCCGTAGCGTTTACAACCTTCCTATAAATCGTTTATGTGGGATTTGTATATCTGAACGCGCTTATATGTTTGTGTATTTATATTTATTACCCGACCCGAAAGGCCCGCTGCTTCTCCCCTACATGAAATATAAATCAAAAGCAAAAAATCCGAACGGCTATACGGATTAATCTGCTGAAAACTTCGCTATATTTGAACCAAAAGTATTAGTAGCTACATAACCTGAAGATTAGCCCCGTGCATAACCATTTCCTGGTGTGCAATTGAGAAATTCAACAGCACTTTTGCATTTTTAGATTGTCTGAGTGGGCGAAAAATAAAAATTATTTAAACTGTCAAAAATTAACTATACAGACAATAAATTACAATTGTAAGCAATTAAAACCATGAAAGGACATATTTGGTATAAAGAATAGAAAGAGCAAGTAATAACTTACCAAATAAATGATTATGGTTGACGTCTTATAATAGCAGTTTTCCTTTTGTAAAAAAATTGGAATGTACGTTTTAAATGTGAAACAACTGTTGGATTTTCAAGGTATGATTAAGAACACAGAATGGTACGTCTGACAGATGTTTTTTAATGTCCATTTTGCAGTAGCACTTGCTCGACCAACTTCGTTTATCCTAAAATAATACCAAGGTATTGCTACCAAAAATTATATATCTACAAAATGGCTGGTAATGGATAACCGATTAACTGTCTACATAAAAATGTTTATCACAGGAAATCCCGAAATCATTAAGATTTTTTTTTTCATTATTAGAATTTCGTCATTTTCATTGCTTTTTTCGGAAAGAAAATGGAGCAATTGTTCTGCTCAAATCAGCATTCAAACAACGATAACATACGTGTTATATATTTTTATTACTCTAGGCTAAACGTATTTGGCCCTAGATCAAACAACTTTCGTATATAATTTCCAGGAATAATCTTTCCAAATTTCGGAAAAAAGGGCTCATACATGCACGAAATGTGCGTGTAATCATTATTCGCGACGGCCTTGGGGTATGCGCTCCGCAGATGGCGCCCTAGTAGCTCGATATCGTTCTGGTAATCGTGCGTGCCTTTCAGAAAGTCGAATATGTTTTTCGTTTCGCCGGAGGCAGTACATGCATCTCCCATATGCTTGAAAAATTGGCAAATACTACGGCAACCGTTGCGCGGGGTACGACCGCTTACTATTACGGATATTATCGAAATTGCGCGCAAATACAAAATTGCCGAGAAGACATACAGCTAAATACTGAAATTATTGATTGGTAAGTGCATAAAAGCATTGCATGCCTTGTATTGGTTAAATGTTTAGAATAAACATTGCGATTGCAGAGCCTAAATGATCGAACCATATCCAGTCATATACTACAGTAAGCTAGCAATAAATTAATTTAGATAACAGGTATTTCTTAATAGATAATAAATTAGGTAGATCCTAGTATAAAAGAATTGAATATCTACCTATATGACAATAACGTAAAACATAACCCTAAATAGGACACACAATCATTGTTAGACACAGGTTTGACCATGCTCTGTCAACTACATGAATACATGGATAAGTAATATTGCATAAATATACATAAAAACTTAGTGGAGTTTCGAACCCCAAGTTGGGTATTCTAACGCTCTTGGCGCTGTGATAGAACTTCATAGGGTTTTCAATTTTCCGAGGTTTTTTGTCTCGTTTGATCTGTACGTTGGTCGTTCTGCGTTTGCAGGTGTTTTTCTGTTTATAATATAAATAAGGTGCATGTGGTTTTTAAAATTCTATTCTATATGGTGTGTTCTAGCAAATACGGTAAGTAGAAGAATATCTCCGGTTATAATTATTCATTTTATCACCTTCTGCAATCTAGCCTGCAATAACATTGTATCTTTACCAATTTATATTTAAAATTTACATACTTATTTATGTAATTTACTTTTTCGAATAGTTTTTTTGTGATTATAGACAAAATTCTGTATTTATTAAAAAGTAACAGGTTTTCAATTTACTATAAATAATATTGCATTGCAATATAAAATGGGTTTCCAATGTATAGTATCTGGTTGCCAAAATACCTAAGAAAGTGCGTTACTGCATACACTCCTGAAGAATCTGGAAGTAAATATTTATTTATTTTTTAATTATTACGTTTTAATAATGTGTTCTGTAGGAGTTAAAGAAATGGATTGAAGCTGGGGGTCGTTGAGATATAAGGTATGACATACGTAGGAGCTATAATGTCTGTGATATACATTTCCCAAATGAAATGAAATTTGCGGCAAATAGAAATCCTACAAACTTTAAAACAGATGCTTTTCCAGTTGTATATTTAACATGTCTTTTTTTGTTATATTCTGTTGGTTTTTAATAAAACCAATTTTAGTACTAAAGAGCGGTTTGTTTTTAGTATGTGAGAAAATCCATATATTTTAGTTCTGATTGATAGGGTGAACAGCATTATGTGCGTGAATAGGAACACAACTTTCTATCTAAATGCATGTACTTCTATTTTACTATTAGGAAACACTAAAAGATGGAAACTTACAACTTTCCTAACGGAAAAATAAAAGCATCCGAATACTTGTATAGAAAGTTTTGTCACTGTATTGCTATCCATCCTATTTTACGAAATCAATTAATTTTGAAATATAAATATATATTCAAATTACGCGGTAATAGTCCACAGCGCCATAAGCGACCGAATACCCAACCAGTTTCTACTTTGGGCGGGAAGGGACAGAGTTCACTATCTCTACTTATATTATCTATGATTATGAATAGCTAATATGAATGTAGAGAATATACGTAGAAATCTGTTTTACATGAAGATATAGAAGTTTAATAAGAAACCGTAAGGTGACGAACAAACAACAAAAAAATAATCAAGTTAGTCGTACTGATGACGCGAAATGTACATCTACATTAAATAAATATATTTTACGAACTAGTGAAAAATTATCATTTACCTATTAAAAAAAATAGATTTAATGTTTCAATAAAATGTATGTATGTATGTAATGTATGTATCTTGTGCTATGATTAGATGTTCCAATTTCATATAATATATTTGCTTTATTTAGTGTGATAAATAAAATGACATGAACAAATGAATGAGGAGTTTAGAGTTTATTTTTTCATTTGAGGATATGGTCTGTAGTGTGGTAAGTTTAAAATAGTAGGGTTTTAAATTTTTTGTCACCATATCAGAATTAAAATATATTTCAAGGTGTTCCTCCATTGTGATTCAACAATAAAGGTATACGCACATATTACCTAAATAAAAAAATTTATTCGATTAAATTATTGTAATTATGTTGGCATCTTTATCATAAATATCGAACCTTGAAAATATGACAAATATAACATTGTCTCTATAGTGTCTGAGTATTACATAATATTTGCATACATGTTCAGTACGTCACATCCTCATATCGAGATGTGCTCACGTTTCGGTCGTCGTTCAGCAAACGACTACATCTTTTGCCGCAATCTCCTTGAGTATAGATGTAAAATATGTGTGTTGTAAAGGCGTTACTTTCGGGTCGCATACATCTCATGGAGAGGAGATAATCTAGGCGACCAGTTTATACCGAAAAGATAACGGCGAATCTAATTTACAAGACTTGGGAGCATTCTTTGTACCTTAGGACGATAAAGCACTCAGGGCAACGGAGAACAGCGCTAATATACAACGTTTACACATGCTAGTTGTGTAACATGCGAACACCTAGGTAATGAAAATGGCTTCTTAACGTTGTTTATAGCGTATTATTCCGGTAATACAATATAGTAATATGATTTTCCCTATTTTGCTAATATAATTGCATCTTGTAATTATTCTAAAAGGATACACGGGCTGAAACTACTTTAAAAAAAAATAATTTTAGGCATATAATTTTCACATTTAAAAGTCGAAAATTTACATACATTACTTATAAAACAGTTCCTTCGGTACCGATCCAGAAGCTCTAAAATACAGTTAGACAATAGAAAAACTGATGAATACATCATGTTTTCGCCATATTTGATATAAAACAGAATTAAATTACATCATACAAATCGCAGAATACAATGGTTTTCAGAAGGATATGATAAACAATCTCCTGATAAAAAAAAACATAAACAAAAATTGTCAATTGAAAATTGTACAACTCTGATACCTCAAAGTTATCAAGGCAGTCAATTTGTGAAACTACCTTTTCATAAATCGACTAAAAAAATATCAAATGCGTTCAAAGACTATAATTTACGTATCGCGTACAAAACCAATAATCTCCCTCCACGTTTTTCTATTCTTACTTTTCTCCTTCCAATCTGCTACTCCTGCCCTACTGAGGTCCTCCTCTACCTCCTTCAACCATCTTGATCTGGGACTACCACGTCTTCTCCTTCCTCCTGGGTTCCACTGCAGGTCCCAGTATTGTTCTCATTATCTTTCTTTCTGTTATTCTTAGTTTTTCTTCTTCTCTCTTGGTCAACGTCATGGTTGCTGCTGCATACATCATAATCGGTCTTATTATCGTTCCATATATCTTTAACTTCGTTTGTTTTGTTAGCATTTTGCTTTTGATCAGTTTCATATTAACATAGTAGGCCCTATTCGCTGCCAATACTTTTTCTGCAACCTCAATGTCTCTATATTCGGCGCTGCTACTCATGACCCCAAGGTATTTATATTTTTTAACTTGTTCAAATTCATAGGGACCAATCTTTATTTTACCGCTTAGTTTCATTAACTTTGTTTTGCTTTCATTTATTCTCAGTCCCATTTTCCTTCTCTCTGTTACTATTTCATTCGGAACGTCTTCCATTATTCTTCTTCTTTTAGTAATAATTACAATATCGTCTGCGTAAGCTATTATTTGACTACCCCTTGATCTTAAATTATGCAGTTTCCTCATTGTGTATTCTAATGATAGTTTGAATAACGTTGTGGATAGTGAATCTCCCTGCCTTACCCATTTGTTAATCATAAACCCTTCCGTTTCACTTTTCTGGGTTAATACACTGGCCCTAGTTTCACTCATCGTCATTTGGATTCGCTTTCTTAATTTTCCGTTTACCCCTTGCTCTTTCAAAGCTGTCATGAGTTCACCTCTCTTGATTGAATCAAAAGCTTGCTGAAAGTCGATGAACAGCATCTCTATGTCTAAACTATACTCATTCGCCTTTTCCATGATTTTTTTTATCGTGTGTATAGGATCAGTTGTTGATGTGCCCTGAGTGAAGCCACATTGATATTGACCTAACACTTCCTTGGTACTTCTTCATAGTCTTCTTTGAATTATTGTTAATAATATTTTTTAAGTGACATTTAGTAGTGTGATTGCTCTATAGCTTTTGCACTCATGTTGGTCTCCTTTTTGTGCATAGTGAAAATTTGTCCACTTTTCCATTCTTCCGGCATCCTATCCTCATTCCATATTTTCTTGATTAGTTGGTATATTTTATGGCTTATGTATGTCTCCTCCATACTTTGTTAGTTCTATATTTATTTTTTAGGAAATGCCAAAGTTAAAATTGAGGTACATCAGAAATCAGGAATTTATGAAATAGATTGTAGAGAATGTAATGTAAAATATATTGGGCAAACAAGGCGACCAATTTTAACACGTTTTAGAGAGCACATTGCTCATTTTAGAGGTGGCGGAAAAGGAAAATCTAGTGTTGCCCAGCATATTACAGAAACAGATCACGGCACGTCAACGAATAATCTTAGGTTAGTGAAACAAGTCCTTAATCTTGGAGAATTGGATAGTTACGCAAGTGGGTGTTGTACAAGACTTAATGCAAACTGGGGAATACCAAATATTTGTTCATTTGAACCTATGAGATGTACCTAAAGTGAGATACGCTATATTTCGTTGACACCTCTACTTGTCTGATATTATACGAAGATTGTACATACGGCAACAGCACAATGCCGATTTTATTTCAATTTGATTGCGCCTTATGGATTCGAAATCCCCACACTCCTGGTTATTTGTGTGAATCTCTCAAGGCGATCCCCTCTTCTTTCACTTCTCTTCCCGCCATCATTCCTGAACCGTATCGCCACCCGACGCGTATATTTCCCTCACGGATCGTACGACAAATCATTTATTACTTTCCACTACTGATGGGGATTCGATTTTCGGCTTCTTATTTGGTCGTGTGTCAAATTGTCAAAGTTTATAGAAATATATGTACGCTCTAATAAATATCATAGTTCGGTTTTACTTTGGGAGCGTCGCGCGTCCTCTCCCCCAGTCCACCGCATTGACGTGAAGCTGCTAAAAATGGAGAAGAGGAAACTTTTGCGCTACTAGTGTTCTACTCTGTTCCCCCCGAATCCGCGTACTTTTCCAAATTGTAATTTAATTTACTTGTACTTCGTTGTTGTTGTTGACGTGCTTGTTTGTTGTTCTTCAGCGGCGTGTGCCCTCAGCTAAGGTCTAACGATCGATAAAGCTCCCGTGTAGATATGACATGATATGTGTATCCTGTAATACCACACATAACTATACCATCTAAAAATATTTAAATATATTATTTATACAATGAATTTTTTTTTCTACAAGAAATTTAACAAAGTAGCAAAAAATTTCAACATCCTATGAGTCACCCCAAAGGGGTATCGCTTTTTCTAAAGCTTTCCAGATCTGGAAAAGGATTGCGGGCTAGGTCAATCCCCATTCACTTCTGTTTATATCTTCTCGCATATGTCTCTCCATTTGTGTCTGTCTTTGGTCTTCTCCCGCCATCTGTGTACACCAGCTCTACCAAGGTCTGTCTTCACTTCTTGCAGCCATGTAGCTCTGGCACGGCCACGGCGTCTTCTTCCTCCAGTTGTCATTACAAGATATTGTAAATTGTAGTTTCGTTCCCAGCTCGCCACACATGACCCAACCATCTTGTCCCCTGTTGTTTTATTTTTCTGACCACGTCTATACCGTCCAATTCGTTTGCTACCTCATAATTTGTTCTGCGCCTATATTCATTATTTTCAGTTTCTATCGGTCCTAGTATTGTTCTTAATATTTTCCGTTCTTGTATTCTTAGATCTTCCTCCTGCTTCTTTATCATTGTCATTGTTTCTGCCGCGTACAGAATAATTGTTGGTTCTATTAGTGTTTTATAAATTCTCATTTTTGTTTTCCCCCGAATATTTTACTTTTTAATAGTCTTCTGTTTGCCTGGTAAGTTTTGTTCATACTCATTATTCTATCCTTTATTTCTGCATTCCTGCTGCCACAGTTTGCTATGGTTACTCCCAAGTATTCAAATGTATTTACCACTTCAAATGTATAGTTTTCAATTTCAATTGTGTCGGTCCTATATTCCTTCTTTCCTATTTAATCTCATCATTTTTGTTTTTTTCTGGATTTATTTTCAACCCCATTTTGTCACCCTCCTTCACTATTTCTTCTAGTAATTTTTTGGTTATCTCACGCCTTTTTGATATAATTACAATGTCGTCAGCATACGCTATTATTTGCTCTGCCTTTGTTCTTACTGTTCCTTTATCTATTTTTCTTAACACATATTCCAATGCCTGGTTAAATAATGTTGTCGAAATAATAGAACTAAAACAAAACAAAAAACCTTGTTCACCTCTTTTTCCCTTATGGGAACCGTATGACATTAGTCTCCAGAAACACTTCAGCCCATTGGCACTTTGTATTTATCTCCCATTTTTGTACCCATACCATACCACCCATTCCCAGATCCTTGTGCCCTGTACGAATCTGTACAGGCCTATTGGTCTGTCTAGTCTTCTGGGTTCATTTTTGATTTCCCAAAGATTGCCTGTCCAAGTGGGGGGGAGAGGTCCAAGTGCTTTCATTCACATAAGATGTGGTATGCGGTCTCTATTGCTCCTTCTCACATGTCTCTCAATGTCAACCCCAATTTTCTGTAGATGTCCTTTCAGTGCACAATGTTCTGTCAGGAGACTTATTACTGTACGTAGGTGATTAGGTAGTTCGTCAGCCTTCTTTACTGTTGGCTCCTTAAAAATGGCTTTGCTATGCCTTTGCCTGGTTGTATTTTCCCAGTATTCTTTATATTGTTCTTGGACCTACTTTTGCTCATCTTAATGAGTGAAAGGCATAACTAAGTTGCCATTCTCAGTAGAACCTATAAAGTAAAAAATCGTCAGACATAGTACCTCTGGTTTGAGGTAAAACCATGGAAGATGTGCTTTTCACCATAAAACCAGTCGAATAACACCGAGGTCCGGCTTAGAATCTGAGTTCAGCCATTTTAACCCTGAATTTTTATAGGGCGTAGCATAAAAATCACGCCAAATCACACAGTGTGTCGGTATCCCATACCGGCGCGTATCGATTGAGGGTTAATTTTGCACTAGTAATTACTCACTCTGAAATTTTACAGTTGGAAGAAGCATTAACGTTCAACGCTTCAAACCATTGCTTTCGCCATAAAGTAGCCTAGCTACATCTGGAAGAGTTTATTACGACACATCGGCATGATCAATGGAGTGGAAAGTTTATGCATAAACAGATCGACTGTACATACAGTAATGCCAATGGGGAATTGGTTTTAGTTGCCCAGAAGAAGCTCGAACTATAAGGGCAGGAACGTCAATGAGGTTATTGACTTGGGGAAAACTCGGAAGTCGTGAAAGGCTACTCAAGTAACAAACTACAGTATAATTTCAGGTTGTGCGCTATTTATTAGAATTTGCAAGAAATGCCGTTCAAAGGCAATTGAAAAAACATTGTTACATGCTTTTTGTGCATATATTCAATTATCAATAAGGCTTTTCCTTCAAGCATTGATATTTCCTACACGTCCTCAACTACAGTAAAAGTAGGTATATATTGGAAATGCTTTTTGAGCAGTACGTTTCGTTTTTCCGAATTGCTTATACAAAATTGTTTATTGATCAGATAATATTTGAAAATCCATAGCTAACGCGTATAATACCATTAAATTATGTACACATGTGTCAAATGGAAGAGCGAGATATCAATTTCAGGTTTTAATGAATGATTTATGTATGTAACCGAACACATCTCAATTATTGTCACCCGAAGCGAACTGAATATATTCATTTAATATCATAAATATGTAAGAGGACGGCTACAAACTTGATCGACACCTCATGTCAGAGAGGTGTAAGGTAGACCTACATATCTCCGTCTACGTTATACGTAAACGCACAAGAAGTGCAAATTAAAAATCAATAACCTGCACACGTAATAAAGCGATAAAAATTACCCACATCAATAATTATTTTTTCCTGAAACTTTAATAACAGGGCTCGGGAAGCGGTTATTATATATAGATAGAGACTGTTAGTTTCCCAAGAATCCCATAGAATTTCTCCGGTATATTAGTCGCATCATTCCGCAGCTGATGGCAAGCAGGTGCAAAATGTTAAAAGGTGAATTCGCTAGCTGTTCTCTCTTTCTGCACGTGCTCAAAAAAACGCACATATGTATGTACATGGTGCCGTGCCGCTAATGTGCCAATATTTCGCATGGGTATAATGCGAAATTCACATATTGCTAAAATGCAGATCCGCGGCAAGGTGCTAATTTCTATAATTTGAACAATTTATTGCGGTCGCGTCAGTAAAGGAACGATTTGCAAATAATGACCTTACGTGCTACCATTAAGGAAATGAATTAATGTGACGTTTGTAAACGGAACAGTTTACCATTTACACGTCTTTAATTCATTATAATAAACGGCTTTCCCGTAATGCATTTTCGAAACAATTGTAACATTGCATTCTTAAAGGTGGTCACACTGTATGTCCAAATTCGATAACATCTTTAATCTTCTTTTATAGTTTCCTATTTAATTTGGTACTTACACTGAGAGAAGTAATTTCTACAGGCAAGCAGATTCACTAAATTCAAGTAATTCTCATTCTCATATATAAGCAAGAAAGTATAGTTTTCAGAAAAATATTTTAATTTCTTG
>JARFOC010000364.1:837629-851949 GCA_031763485.1 Osmoderma eremita | reverse complement strand
AATAAATAAATAAATAAATAAATAAATAAATAAATAAATAAATAAATAAATAAATAAATAAATAAATAAATAAATACCAAGGGACTCTTTCAGTCTGTGCAGTTTCATCGAAATCGGGATGTGCCGGTAACCGGTTTTTTTTGTCTGTCTAGATTATGGGGCAAAGAAATTGTTGGCTGACTCTTTAGGTTGTTAGTGTCCATAACATGCCAGTATCAAAATCTGGGTTGCGGAATTTAAGAGAGGAAGATCAGATATTAAAGATGAACAGCGCTATCGAAGACCAGTTGCCGTGTCCGCAGAACATTGACTCTATCCATGATCAGAAGCATTGCACACTTAATGTGATGTGTATGCTTCAGTTCGTTCCTCCTTTGTAATTCCCCGTTGGGCCGTCTGACGTGGGATGCATCGTGTTTACTGTGATTTGATTTGGGTTTCGTGTGATGGTCTAAAGTGCGTTCGTATTACAATGCCGAAACAAAAGCCCACCGTAGAAGGATGTATTAAGGAATTGAAATATGAACGCAATCAATTATTTTGCCAAGCGTGTTCAAAAATCGTAAGTTTTATTTGCACTTAAAATTATAAAATGTATTGGCGTTAATAAATTTCTTTTAACAGATTAAATGTGGCAAGAAATACTACATAATTCAGTATGCCAAAACGTCATTGCGCAAGGAGAAACTAAAATTAACTAAAAGTCAAACCAAGAAACAACAAACTATAGGTATAGCTATCCAATCTGTGTCTTCAACTTCCGGCAATACTGATGGGAATGGGAAGTTGAATTTAAAAGAACGTCCAAATATTTCCCGAGTGTTTGGATTAGATATGAAGTGCAATGTTACAAATTGATAATTAAATTAATAATTCTTAATTAATAATAATTTGAAAATGTTCTTAGATGAACTTAATTCAAAACCATCACTTCCGTTTTTAGACACCCTAGAATTAGAAATAAGGATACGTTAGAAATCGACATACATATACCGAAAGAGAACCAATATAAAGAGATTCATAACAACGGATTCAAATCGTTGCTTTCAACATAAAGTAGGTAGTTTTAATTTTCTAGTTCATGGCTTGTTAAGTTTTCCACTGACAAAGAACAGATATAAAACAAATGAGTAAAAAATCCCATGGAATCCTGTATTAACTAAAGATTGAATATAAGTTTTCAGAATTATAATTTCGTGTCATTTTATTCTCCAACAAGTTACCAGTTACAAGACAAAAATATTTATAAAGCGGGTGCATACAGAAAAAGATAATACGAAAGATATTTAAATTAATAAAAGTTATAATAATTATTATGAAAAATATCTTCATAGTGCAGATCAGTGGAGCGGCACATCGTCACTAGTGGCAAGGCTAGCAGCAAATTGCTCCTAGATCAGGGTAGAGCAAAGGAGCAAGAGGAACGAGGAGAAGCCTTAGGAATGCGGAAATCCAAAGAGGCAAGAAGAAGAGGGCTATCGACGACACCGTGAGCTAACTTCCAAATAAAGCGCGCACCATGGCATTCACGACGGTGCGTTAAAGAATCCACCAAATGTCTATCCAATAAGGACGCGTAATCAATCCTTCGCTGCGGATAAACTCCATCCTCTTTAAAGAAGAGGTATTTGTGAAAACGACGTTGAATTTTTTCAAGTGATACCTGAAGATAGACATAGTGGGGAGACCACACTTGAGAGGCTCACTCCAACTTGCTCACAACGAGGCCAAAGTATAATATTTTCAAAAGTTCTATAATTTGAAAAGCTATACAGGAAGGGATGAGAAATCCCAATGTTTTAGACGCTGACAAACAGAGGCCAGTGATGTGTGATGAAAAAGCTCATAGATTGGTCAAAGACCCTGTACCGTTTCAACCCTCTGCAATACATCATGATTCGACAAATACGCGGAAGTAATTGGGTAATTTTTTCTAGTATATGAAACAAAGCAGCATTTACAAATATTTAATTTTAAATTGTGTTTGGTACACCATTCAGCCATGTAATCGGCATTTTCCTCCAAGTTTAATACATGACCGAAGTTAGCAATTGAACTATAAATTCTAATATCGTCAGTGTAAGCCAGAACTGGACAGAAGAAGTGCTGCAACAAATCGTTAATGTACAAAACAAAAAGCAAAGGTCCCAAGTTGGATCCTTGCGGAATACCAGAAGTAGGAAGGAAGTCGTAAGACCTAAAACCATTATAATGTACGTAGTTAGATCTATTACTCAAATAGGAGATTTCCATAAGTTGCAGGAAAGATGCAGTAAGACCAATAATGTTACTACTATTACAACAACCCGAATCCCCACATTCCATTTATTAAATTAAATTTATTTATTTATGACGAACAAGCAAAAGGAAATTGTATCAATAAAAAAATTCCAATTATTAGATAAACATCTTGTTTCCGAATTAATTCACCTCACTTCCGCCTTTATCAGCGCGAAGGACCCCGTTTCATTCTTCTATTCATCTGCCGTATTCGTTCCCTCTTTATTTCCCCGGAAATAAAGAGGGCAACAAAAGAAGTATAAAAAAAGTACTTGTACCATATCCCTTTCCGTGAGAATATCATGGGTATTGACCCAATTGACCTACTTTTTGTTCTTGCCTTTTCATTGCGGATCCCTGCTCTTTTATAGCGGCGAACTGGCAATTTCTTCCTGTAAACATTTCGCCATATTCACCAGCGTTGCACTATTTACTTCATATTTACAAGGGAAAATGAAAAGATGACGGAAACTGTGATGATGTTCTTATTTTGCTTAACGTTGGAGACTTGTTATTATAATTATATGTATAATTATATGTAAAGGATAAGGGAAATCGAATTACTTTATTTTCTTTTTGAGAAAAAAGCTCAATAAGTGCGTGCGGTTTTTCACGTTTCAATTTTATTTTTCTTTATTAGTTCATTAAGCTCGTGAAAATTCAGACGTAGGCGTTATTTTGAATTTTGACACATAAAAGCGTAGATATCAAAACGTAGATACCCCTAAACATAGTATAACAGAACTCGTCCTACGATTCTAGCGGCCAAAAGGGATGTGACTTAATATGTATTTCTCATATTGTAAGCACTCTAAGAGCTGATCGACAGTCAGTCGCAATTTGCAACTATGGTGCTACATGTATGTCTATCTCTCTCGGTTCTGTCGTTACATCTTCACACATTCAGTATGAATATGCGATTCTGAGTCGGCGCCTTCCGATTTTGAAACTACTCTATCACGTTTTATGTACCTTTCTCCCTACTGTCCTTTTATTATAGCGCCCTGATAAGTGAAATCAGTTCTTTTGAGAGCTACTGCGTATAGATTTCTTTTTCTTTGCGTATTAAGTTGCTAATCAAATCTATGAATACGACAATATGATGTTTTGGTTTTAGGTTAAGTAATACGGACAATTATTTGATGTCATTTGAAGTGCAATATTTGTTTGCATATTTTTTTATTTTATAAGTAAGAAAAACGATTGTAGAACACGCTTGGACAAATAATCGATTGCGTTCATATTTCCTTGTAATTCGTAATCCACTCTCCAACGGTGGGCTTTTCTTTGGGCATTGTACTACGAACGCACTTGACACTGTTACACGAACAACTTTAGCACAACTAAATGAATTGGAGAGTCGAGCAAACGGAACGGCAGTAAACACGGGACATCCCACGTCAGACGGCACAAAGTGAAGTTACAAGGTACTAATTCGACTCGGCGTAAATCAAATCACAGTAAACACGGTACATCCCACGTCAGACGGCACAACGATAAATCACTAAGTACAAATTCATTCCGAAACAGATGTACGAAAATTTCTTTTCGCAATTAAATAAAAACGCGGCAAAAAGTGAAAACTAGATAGCATAAAAAAATAATAGGCATGCAATGTCAAAAAGGCGTAAAAAACGCAACCTTTTTTTTATTTCTTTTTATCTGATACGTTGTAACGGTACTCTTACAATAATAAATAACTAAATAAATAATTAGGCTACAATGAGTACTCTATTTTATATCTATCTCAGGTCGCGCAGTTCTGGCAAAGTAAATGTACCATATATTAAATTTCTTAACCACCAGTAAATATAGTATACAAAACAAAACAAAACCATTTAACACAAATTATATTTGGAGGAAGTTGTGCTGGAACGCACCTTATAACTTCCACCCACGCATTTATATACATCTACCATTAAATAATTTTAATAAACCCTGACAATGTTTTGCTTCAAATCCAACTTTAACCTTTTCATAAAGGTTGATAAATTCTACGCCCCGCCTAAAATGATTTCTCTTTTAATACTTTCATGCCAATGTTATGGTTACGGCTAGCTCAATGTTTACCCTTTTATTTTAAGTTCCTTCACATACTTATTGCTCATCTCACGGTGTAGGTTCCTGTGGATTTCCACCGATATTCGGACTACTATATATATCTTTAGAACTGTTATCAAGAAATTAAAGGCATGTTTATAAATACAACAATTATAATATAAATCAATAAAAATTTAACACTAATAAACAACAATATTGCAGATCTTGCGTTACATTGCATCAGTTTTTACCATACACTATCCCACATACATCGATGTCTAACAAATTGCATAATCATTTTGCTTATTGTCACGTTCGTTTATTGAGTCCGTGCAAATCGTTTTAAACGTAACTAGTAAATTTATACAACTAATAGTGAGACTATACAGTCACGAGGTGATTGCTGCTACAAGCTTTGGTAATTCTCCTCCTTAGGTAAGTAAATACTGATAGAACCCTTATACTACAAATACCTTTTTTGCCTACATGTGTTTAATTGTAGGTTAGGATGAATACAAACGGAAATGGCGGGTTGGATGATGTAGGGCGAGGCAAATTCTCTTCACCGGAGTAAGCAGGGACGCTGGGACTTTGAATAGCTTAATATCGGTTGCGGCTCATCAGGAACATAGGATCTTGTAGGATACACCGAAAAAGGATTTTTTTATTTTCTCGCAGGTTGGTTCAATTTGCCATTTTATTCATAGATTTAATTTAAAGACTCATTTTGAGTAGTACTTGTCGTCTATTCAGATTTCTGCGGGCAATACGAAGTCATTTACAACCACACGAAGCGGTAGCCATTTTATTCTGTAGATTTTTCAAGATACAACTGACGTGATTTCTACCCGGCTTTTTTATCGTAAGTTCTTGTTTCTCTCCCCGCACTCCTATTTATAAATTATCGAAAAAGGACACTAATCATTGTTTCCAATTCTGCCAATCTAGCAATAATGAATAAATAAACTTTTAATATGAATGTTTATTCATTGATTCAATTTTTAAATTCCAAATTATCAATTTTATTATGGCTTCCTCTTTTTTTCTCTATTTATTAATGTTCTTTTTATATTTTAAATATCCTTAGTTCTCCCCGGTCCGAGAACTATCAGGCACCATGTGAATTCAAGAATTAAGATGTTATTGATTCATCTGGACCTGGATTGACTGTTTTCAAGCCTTCGCCATGATAACCAGCTTCAACTCTTACAGCCAGCACAAGCTCCCACCTTTCATTCCCTTTTGCATTAACATTTTTAACATAACCTGTCACTTTTTCCCTATTTTTTACTACTTAAACTTAATTTAAATATGATTGACCTTTGTAACCCTTATTCTAAAAACATATTATACAATTTCTATTTTATAAACACGTTTAATATTCTTTTCAATTCATAGTTTATATGTTAACCGCGGATTTTTGACTATGTTTCCTATCTTGAAGGTTCCTATCTTAAATTACACAGGTTAGCTGTTCATAATAATTTAATATTGTTCCTAAAGGTTCACTTCCAGTATTTACATATACACATAGTCCATACTTATACTTCTTATCTCCTGAACATTGTCAAGAATCCCTCGGTTTTAAAGTGTTCTATTGATATTTCTCTCTTGGAGAGTTTTATTTAATTTTAATCTTAATCAAAATGGCACTCTAGTGCTTTATGTGAATATAAGTAAGTGTTTTTCCCCCCTCTAAATGATAAATTAATATTTATTTATTTTATTTTCATTTTATTGACTTTTCTATACCAGGTGTACATATGGGGTGTATGTAAATGACCGTACGTTCCATTACACACTCAAAGAGCCGAAGCGATGCACATTGGCAGTATACCATATGAAAAGATTGTGGTATCTTGGGGATTGCCCCAGAAGCAACAGGAGCCTGCAGGATGAAGTACCAACACAGGTGACTAAAGGCGCCATGACGACACGCCACCTTCGAGATGCAATACGGAGGACTAGATAGATATCTGAGAGTGGAAAATAATACGTCATTGATACAAGAGCAGAGAATTCCATTACTACAAGCCAACGTCTACTACTGGCAACGAGAATATACTAAAGTGATGTAAGATAAATAGGTGGAAGTTAGAAGACGAGCAGGGAGAGATCATCTAGATGTATTGAACAATAATCAGCCTACAGAGATTGCCAAAAGCGAAGGAGCGAGATCATCATGAAATTTGGAAAGACTTCCGGAACGTTGTCGTGAGAGTTGGACGTCGGAATCACAGGCGGAGTGGCGCAATGGATAGAATATAGTACTGAATCCTAAAATAAGTCGAAAGGTAGAAAGAAGACGAACATATTCCTTAAAATTATTTAAAAAATATATATTTACCGTATTCTGGGGGTGGCGGCACGTCATACATCCTTATAACTTTCAACATACCGTCCTCGATGAAGACGTGGCATTTACAAATATTTAGACCTCTAGGACAGCTAAAAGGAATTTAATTTAGAGAGCGCGTAATTAACACTTACAAACGTGCTACCAACTTGTTCCTGGTCCGAGACAGTCAATGTCGCCCTGTCCCCTGAAATAGAGTGCGCAAACGTATATACAGACATACATACGCTCGTGTACGGAGGTTTATTGCTTACGTATCTCTACTAACACACTTTGCTTCATTGGACATAGCGAGGCATTCGACATTAGAACACTCGGTGTCGCTCCAGTCGCTCCAAAAAGACGAAATTTCCCTCGGTTTTGCAGTTAACCACTCTGGGCTTTCACAGAACTAATAAAGACAAAGTATACAAACTGGCTACTTTTTCATTAGAGCATTATTATCAACTCGAAAAGTATAAGAGATTAAGTAATAAAGAACTTTAAATAAATATTTATTCCGAACACTTCCCAAAAAAAAAATGAGACATCGAAAAAAATGTTTTTAAATATTTTTAACTAAATGTCTACAGTCTTGAATCTAGTTTCTTCCTTCAAAAATTCAAACAGTTCAGTGTTTCACGAAACTTATTCCACAAGAAATTGTTTGTAACCTGTGCAAGTATTTAGGTGAAAACTAAAGCTTTCAACACAATCGAGATTTTATGTTGCACCAGGCATTGAGTAAATTCGGTATTACACTATCATACATTTTGCACAAAGATTTATTGTAAAAGACTTTATAATATATCGTGTACGAGATACGCATATCATCCTTGAGCGGTAGTGTTGGTGAATAGAAAGAAAGGGGGTTCCTGTCTGCCCTGGCCAACACATTTCCTTAGTAGCGAACTAAATCAATCAGGGTACGGTAGCCTTCTCTGTTGTTTCTTTTAATACATATAGCGTTTTGTTAATAACACTCCTTAACAAGATTTTATATTTTATATTCGCTTATCCACCTAAAATATGCATGCATAGATATGTAGTATAAGAGAACATGTTTTGACTTTATTTCAGTTGTCGACTAGAGCTCGCAACTGATCAAGCGGCTTGCAATGGTTAATGTTTGAACATGTCTTGGAACACGTTTTGGTGCGTTCAAGCTATTGTAGTGAAACCGCGAAAACAATAGAATAAATAAATTAATTGTGTTAGTAAATGTTCAAAACGACCTTCAGCTCAGAAAAAATCAATGTCTTAAATAAAAATAAATAAATCTTTACACCTTAATTTTTGCGGGAATTAGGTAGTTTTTTAACTTTTATTGGTTCAAGGAAAAGCATTTTACACTATGAAATATCTATGGTGACTACACACCTATCGCTTATCGCCACCTATCGATGTATCTTGCATTACCAACAGTTATAACGTTTAAAAAGATGGTCATTACACCGCAACATGTATAAATTTTTATTTTATGAAATATCTTTGTCAAAGATCTATCATAGTGTAATACCAGTCTAAAAAAATATCTTTAATGTATGAAATATGTGAATAAACTTATTTTGCACAAAGGTTATGTTGTAAACAGAAAAAAGAATAAAATTGTTACAACAGGAAACTGCCTCCTCTACATCTACATTTGCAGTTATTTAATCGGCCAAACGCACGCAGTCCAAAGCGAGGCTTTGTAAATAGTTAATATGACTCGAGTTAATCTATTCGCAATGTGCCCTGGCATCTTGGCACTGTATCTTTGGGGATCACGTCGTTTGAATTCCAGCCGGTAGTCATTTATGAAGTGCCACGATTATCTAAATTTAATAGGACTTAAGTAGAGGCGCTTCAGATTTCACGTTCCAAAAATTTAAATTGCTATAAGGGCTTTGTTAAATTTCCATAATATATGAATAATATAGGAAAAGTATTGTACGGCATCTTCTATACGAGATTTATAGAATACCTCTTCAATCGATAATATTTAATTAAATCGCTTTGTCATATAGTTAGCTTACTATAATACACTCAAGTAACAAATTGCGGTAGAATTAAGTTAGCCGTTTGAGATACAGTCGCAGACAAATTTAGAGGGACGCCTAACAATTATTAAAACAAGAAACGTCTTTTATACGATTGATAGTTTAATTCTCATGAACATGTTTTACAAAAGCCTATTCATAAGAAATTCACGTACAATTTAACTTTTGCCATAAATCTAAAAAAATATATAAACTAACGTTTCTAAAACTAAACAAAATTGCCGTAACCAACGCAATCAAAAACGAATATTTTATGTTTGATACACGGGAAAAACAGATGTCAATACAGTGTGTTGCCTACTCCTATCCTTAACACTGCTTGCAGCGTTCTAGGCGTTCCTCCAATCAACTTATCGATGTACTATTGGGGAATTTGATCTCACCTCTCCAATTCTGTATTTCTAAGTTCTTGTAAGTTTCTGAAGTGCGGGATTTCTATGTTTTAATTGACTCCCAAGCTTGCCCTGAAAGTGTTCGATTGGGATTGAATTCGGTGATCTCGTTGGCCAAGTAACAATACCTCGTGGTATCATGCATCAACACAAAATTGTCGTTAATGTATGGTGTGGAAGGCACACCAATGTCTCCTTAAATGTCTGTCACATATCTTGCAGCTGTTAAGAATCCTCCTTTCCCAATGTGACCTCTGTGCGCTCCCAAATACCACTCCATACCATCACCGATCCTTCACCATAATGAACTCTTTCGACAATGTTACATTGGGCATATCTTTCACCTAATGGCCGCCTCTATCTTACTCTTCCATCATCTGGCCGGAAATAAAATCTGGACTGATTACCCACCTAAGCACCTGACTACAATGCCTTATGAACCATCGTTGGTAATTCCTAGCCAAAGCCTTACGAGCTACTCTGTGTTGCCTGGTTAATAACGGATCTTTATCAGGTATACATGAAGCCATTGCTGATTCCTTGGTCCTTCGTTTTACGGTTTTGGGCATATATTCACCTGACGTACTTGTTAAGGACTGCTTCAGATCTCTGAAGCAGTTGCAATCCTATTTCTGAACGCGAAACAAACAATAAATCTGTCGTTTCTATTTGTTATTGCTTGTTTTCTACCTTGCCCACGACGGCGACGCCTTTTGTATTGATCCGTGTACCGATGCTGTTGCACCACACCAACAATCACTGATTTTGACCTAATCTAAAATTGTTTATCGACAATAAACGTTGACACAAACAAAGTTCATTTGAAAGGAAAAATGAACTTTGTCATAAGAACCTTTAACACGTTCATCTCATAAAACGATACAGGTGATATACAGATAAACAACCACTTGTATTCGAAGGTGTCAAAAACACACCACACCATGATTAAATATCCAGTATCAACACAGGTGTGTCAAAAAATTGGCTTATGCTATTGCTGTTATAAAATTAACAATGTTAGTTTAGCGTTGCTCTAAATTTGTCTATGACAAATTATTTTAGACGTAAAAATTATCAAATATGGGAGATATCCACGAGACACTACAATGATACTTAAAAAACCCTCGAAAGCTTTTTATCTATAATTTCGGAAAGGTTAATCGTTCCTAGAAATAGTTACAAAACTGTTTGTTTATTCAAAGTATTTTTGACCTTAAAATGGATTGCTTTAAACTTACTGGTTTATGTCCAAAACATTCCGCATCACATTGCACAGTGTAAATCCTGTTTACGACCGTCAGCATTTGACACGAGCTAAGACCGCAGACATTGTTATAGCCGCAAAGAGAAGTTTCCATTTGTGGACGAAAACATGTTGGAAATCCTGAAACAGATCCACCAATACTACGACTCAAGCCGTATTTTAAAGGGAATTACCTACAACCTTAAAGAGTTTCTCTCCGCGAAATTGGGCATCGCAATTACAATGACTGGCGAAACTAGTTAATTCGGACAACTCGCACAGTCGCCTGTGCACTCTCGGTGACTGATGTAGGTCCTTCTCCAAATTACAATCCTCTGGTCTCTTCAGTTCTACCGGAACCGGACAAAGTTTCCACTTCTTTAAATTTGCCACGTCACAGATCCCGATGAAATAATTTCGAATCTGTTGATCTTCGTCGAACGGTCGCGGAATATTTTCTAGAAAAATCTACAAAGCAGATGGGGCCGGTCTGTCACGTATAAGGTTAGACTTACTGCGTAGAAATTCTCGCCGATCGCCACGAAGACGCACTGCTGAAGGTGCAAGGTGTTGATCCAACCGTTTAGGTTGTACGTTTCTTCAACTTGGTGGGGCTCCACGCAATTCTGAACATGTCTTTTGTATAGTTTGCAGTCTACTAAAATGAATGAAGCTGTCAGCATAATTGACAGCAACATTTTGAAGTATTGGCAGTGTATAACTTGGATTCGTACATTTAACATAATTTTGTTCAAAGTGACTTAGTATACAGAATTATTAGCAGGTTTGATGGATTTATTAATTACATTTTAATTTCCTAATATAGGTCTTCTTTGTTCCTCAACACTTTTCGGCTGTTATATTTTATTCATTCGGTTGTTTCCGGATTACTCAAATACATCTACCCACCAAATAAGGTTTGGTAATGCTACGTCAAAACCACTTCCGGTATGCCTAGTAGTGCATCGGGTGCAGCTAATGGAGCGTTTCTCCGGCGAATTAATACTTGGCATACTTCTTTGCATGGTATTATACACACAGGTTCTTTTCAAATTTGCATAAAAACTTGCAATAAAACCTTGTAGTTTTAGTATCGCAAAAGTATTTTGTAGATATCTAAATCGAAAAAATGTGAAAATTATCTTATAACATGAAACTAGTGACTAATGTGAAAGCATAAGATGTAGTGTGGCAAATGGCTATCCCTTACAGTATACAATACCGGTTTTGTAAGTATTTGTTTACCATCCTCACTTTATTACGTACTAAAATATTAATCAAAATATTAATTAAAATAGCCTAACACGGCGGCTTCTGATTCGACTTCTGTTTGCATGTAACTCGCGGCTGTGTTCTGAATTTTAAGGATAGGTAAACTACTATAATCTACTGGATTTTATGAATTTTTCTTTTAAATTTTAAAACATACAGTCGGAAGGCAACACAAGGCCGTCATCTGTTGCAGTGACACACATTCATACATTTTAATATTATAGCCAATTAAGACCTTATCTATACTTATCTTCTGAATTTTACAATGTGTCCTAGTCGCAAGAAGTGCTATAATTTAGGTGGGCTGTTACGTTCTAAACATTCACTAATCCAATTTAAAATTTAATTCTAAAACGTAACAGTTTAGTATTTGTGTAGTTACCTCCATGTCGAATATAACCAGTCTGAAACATATTAAAGAAGAATTATTAATAAAAGTTTCCTTCATTTTTGGCACACAGTTTTAAAATTAGAATCCCGAATGGGGGTTGCCTGTAAGAAACACTGTATAGCTGTATAGTTCTGCATTATGGACACGAATGACACTTTTGAATACAATGCTCACCTTGCTTAAGCACTCAAACAAACTTCAAATGTCATTATATCCACTATTTCATCGAGAAATACTAACATCTAGAGACACCGGTCAAACACAAGCCACCGAGACAAATGCAATGGGGCCAGTAATGCAATATACTCAATTTGTCTCGGTGGCTTGTGTTCGACCGGTGCCCCTAGATGTGGTATGTCGTGGCGCAAGCAAGTGGCTGGGACATTTCTCAATATGTTCGTCGACGCAATGAAGGTGGGTTTAGCATTCGGAGGGACGCTGATGACGCCTGGTAAGCAGAAACTCGAGTCCGTCTTTAATGCCTGTACCGTCTTCATTGCCTTTGCTAGAAGAAGGCGCATGGTTTATTGCTGGAATCACTATACTATATAGTGATTCCAGCAATAAACCATGCGCCTATAATGATATTTTTTACGGTTAATTGTTTTTGGCACTTTTGATGCCGATAAAGAAGTAGGGTTAGTAGGAACATACATTTTTTTCTAATCTTCTAAACAAGTAGATTGCAAGAAGTTTGGGGCAGTATGTTTATCACACTGTATCGGATTATTCCTCAACTTTGACTTTAAAGCATTCGGTCATGATGGGAACCCGGGTATTCCCGATACAGGTGTCCCGTACTAATTAATTTATTGTTCAATGAGAAGTGATCTGATGCAGTGACTTTATTAAACTTTTAAATGGTTTTAAGAATCTTGATGTAATACCAGTTACTAGTTGCTGCGGTTATATCCGCAGGAACTTCGACCAGTATTGTGCATCTTCTTTGTGTTGATTGGAGTAAAATGATTTTTGTAACAAACTCCTATGTATCTCCTATCTGCTATCTCCAACACGTATATGATTTTGATTAAAAAAAATTATATGACGAAATTCCGCTTCCATTAATTGTTAGACCTCTTCATAAGAGAGGTGACTATGAATTGCAAGAAAACTATCGCCCAATATGCATTTTGCCACCTTGCTCAAAAATCATTGCAATGTTTGTCTATCAACAGATCTTAGATTTCTTTGTAAAATATGATTTACTTCATTCTCAGCAACACGGTTTTATGGTAGAGGTACTCTTACTGGCTAGTTCGGCTACACGGAATTGATTATGAGAAACTTTGAAAATAATTTTTAGCAGCAGGATTATTTTTAGATCCAGGAAGGGTTTCGATTCAATGTCACATAAACTTCTTTTAGATAAATTGTACAATTATGGAATTAGAGGTAGGCACTCCTTACGAATAGTTTAAGTCATACGTTCAGGGTCTACGCCAAAATGTAAAATTATCCTCTCCAGAAGAGAATATATTTTCAAAAACTGTAGATACCATAATCGGAGTACCTCAGATCAGTGTTCTGTATTTTTGTTTTTAATTTGTATAAACATTTATTCTATTGCTGCTGATAATCAGAGCATAATCGGATTCGGGGTTGACACAAGTCTACTTTTCTGGGGTGAAGTCTACTTTTTTTCTTTGGTTTCGCCTTTGACGTGGTTTCCACTTTGAGTTACCGTGCCAACTTAGGTGTTTCTCTCCTTTTTTCTGCTTCTCTCATCTACTTCTTCTCCTGAAGAAACCCGTTATGATTGCGGGCGATACTTCGATATCCTCTATCTCTAATATGACACGGCCCAAACCCGGAACAAGTTTATCTTACACAGACTCTGGCCGTGAAAGCCCTCGTTTTCACCATGGAAATTCCAAGTATTTCGCGTGAGAAAGCTCAAGATATTAAAACACCTTCCGATAATGATGTAGATATGTTCATTAAAAGTTATCAGAATCATAGGTAATTCTTAAATCTTCGATTTCTTCGCAACGATCAAGAACAGCATAGTCAAGAAGTATTCATTGCCAATGATATCCTTTGGCATTTGTCAATATTCAGCTCAGGATTATTTGATAGACCGTTATGTTAGATAAGCAATTGAAATGCATAAAAAATTAATACCTTAAAAGAAATTTTTATTTCTGTTCGGATTACTCCTCCCACACAAAGTATTAATTAATTCGAGACGACACGTGTTTCGGGAAGGAGCAATCCGAACAGTGTGTTTATTTCTGTCTAATTAAAGAAATTTCCTATTATCAAGATTTATGTACCTATACAGACCATATATGTATGTACCAGATGTATTTTCCTAAGAGTAAA
>JARFOC010000364.1:811705-825753 GCA_031763485.1 Osmoderma eremita | reverse complement strand
GGCGAATTAATGGTTTTCGAAGCGGTTAAGGGGAGCAAAGCCATGAGCGCGAAGGTAATTCAAATTCGGCAGGATTCTCGAAAACCGAGAGGGCTAACAGACCGAAAGGATTTCGACGGACATTAAGGCCGCTATTGGATCTTGTTGTGTGTCCCCTCGTCTACTCGGACCTCTTGCTATTTATGCGGTTACTGGCACAGATATTTGGCTGCACAGTTTCAAAGCTATTTGGTGCAGGTTGGGTAATATTAACAAGTTTCAGTTACACCACTTGCTTTAATTTTGTTTTGGGCTTTCTCATTTAAAAAAATGGAAATAGAGGCAATGTTCCTGCAAATGTATATTATCTAATCCTTAATTAAGATTCATGAGTTTCATTGGCTAATCTAATATGTATGAATATGATTAATATGTGTTGGAGAGATTGCGTTTCAAGGAAAGCGTCTTAAAGAGTAAATACTATCAGCTTTACTACACAGGTAATCGAATTGTTTGAAGCAGTTTTATTTTACGTGTAGGGAAATACTTGACGTACATCCTTCGAAATCTCAGTAACAGGTCACTAAAACAGATTGAATAACAAAGGCCCTAAAATGAAGCCCTAAGGTACGCCTTAAGTGCCTAGAGGTCCAAATGAGAAGCTATTGCAACATGCATAACATGATCGGTAACCTAAAGTTGATGACATAAACAGCAGTAATTTTGGAGGAATCTAAAGTTATTTAACTTATCCAGAAGTAATACATTTAAGTTAAAAATACCCCTTACCACCTTGTTGAGTAAAGAACACTGTATACGTATTTCGGCAACTAAATTGCCATCCTCAATGATTCGATATTAGAATCACTGCATTCATACCCTCAAGACAGAGAACTAATTGTATGTTACAACTGATATAACGCGAGGGAAGTAATTTCAACGCCAAGTATTCCTCAAGGAGCGAATTGGGGCCACTGCCCTTCCTTGTCTTGTAAAACATGTGGACTGCAAGGGTTTGCTGTTTGCGGATGACGTAAAGCATGTCTTCCCTATTTCATCGATACAGGTTTATGGATGGATTGTTGATAATATGTAACAAAATGAAATGAGACTTAATTATCGAATTGACAACACGATCCTTGGCCGGTCCAATACCATAAAATATCTTGCTGCTTTGTTCGATTTCAAATTCTTTTTCACGTCTAATATAATTTTAATGACTTTCTTGGATAATACAGCGCTGGGTTCTATTCTGCAGACTACCGACAACTTTAGTAGTACTAACATTGTACATGCGTTATACAATACAATAGTGAGATCTAATCTGGAGTACGCTGCACTAATTTGGAATCCACCGTATCATGTGCATAAGAGTAGCCTCCAAATTATTGAGCGGAAACTATTTAAATATATGTGGCTTCATCGAAATGGCATGTATTCTGAGAAAAGCTGTCCACAAAATCTATACTAATGGATAAATTTCAGCCTCTGTGAAGCAGGCGTATAAACCAGGCATATAAACCAGAAGTTTCATATAATATACTGCATACCATTCTCTGCTGCCCGCAGTTATGATCCTCTTATCCTTTTGAATACCGCGATTGTCAGCAACGAATATGCCCACGTTTTGCATTACTGCTCCAAGAACGAGCATGATGGTTAAATCTCAGGTGATTTTTGTGTTGTATTTATAATGCTATTGCTTTCGAAAATGATATATTTTGTTGTGCGTTAAATGAACCACTCACTACGTTGTGTAATACGCATACTTACAACCATGAACTTCTAAGTTTGCGTAAGTTTATTAGTTCTAAGCAATTGTGATGTCCATATTTATCCATATTTGTTTCTGTACATGGTAGCAGTCCATGATCTCTGAATGATAACAGTAAATAGCTATCATTTATTTACTGTTATCTATTCGCCTATGTAATTTATTCTTTATTCGGCCTATACTAATGAATAAATTATATTTTTGTATCATAGTATATTATGTCAGAATCAGATGCTCGATTCTCTGTGAAAAGTTCCATATGAAAAAGAAAACGTACGAGAGACTATACGTATAACACCTCACTCTTTTACTAAAAACCAAACAAAGTAAAATGAAGTAATAAGAACTTTGTGAAGACAGGAAAGGTAATACCTACATATACTTAAGATCTTTTCAAAGATCTAAACGATTGAATTCGCTTTCTGGCTGGTTTGACTTCTTTCTTCTAGAAACAATTTCTATATCTGCGTGCACCCTGCTACATTTACATATAAAGATATCCAGATGCATGAAATAAAAATAGAATTGTTCAGTTCTTCGAGGTACATATAATAGCTTCTAACTACTATAACGTCAGTTTCCTTGTTTTCTGATTTTGTTCCTATCTGGGCAGTTTAAGTTACCCGTCCGCAGTACATTTCGTTATCTGGAGTTATATTGCCACCCTGACACGGGATATCAACGTGAACGACTGTTACACCCTCGCTTTAGCACCCCAGTCACTATCGCTCGAGCCGCTGTTACACCGAGAACTGAGAACCCTTGGACCGCTCTACGTGACACACTTTTCAGGCGCTTATAAAATTTTATCCCGGTCCGCTCGGAATGGAGTGGGCTAGGGAAGGGATGGTGAGTTTACGATTGTTTGAACTTTTCAATGAAATTAAATTATGAGCGGCACGTTCGACGTAACTTTTCTCCTCTTATTTAATAACCAAATGCGTTTTATGGCCTGGAAGAGAAAAATGGGGCTGGTGAACGTCTTACACGATAAAGTATTCCCCCCACAGTCTCGTTCCAATTATACCACAACGAGGTGCTTCTTAAACACGTCATTTAATTTTTAGATTACATTTCTCAACAAATATATTAATCTAAATATGTTTTTTCCTGAAATTGTGTCTTGATGATATATCCAAAAGGTATGCGAAAGAATTGCAAGGACTGTGGGTGGTATCACTAATACACAGTATCGGGAAATCCACACCGCACAAATTAATTTAATAAAATTCTAGACATATGCTCCAAGAGCACGTCGGCTCTCATTATCAATCAATTCCCGAATTCTAGGTGTGGCTTTCCCGATACTACGTAAAAGGTATGTATTGATGTAGGCTCCTTATCCACAGCGTAGTAAATTTACATTTCGATCATCCTCAATTACATTCGTTGGATAGAATTCTGACTGTGTTTCGCTTTGAGGAGCCTATAAGCTCGCTCTTATATGCCCCTCCGCTAGACTTATTCGCGGAAGACATAGCACTATGGCCAGCTAGCGGCTAAAGGACTACGATTGCTAGATCAGAAGACCCTTAAGTCTTCTGAGCGTTCGACCACTTTCACAGCATCTGTGAGGGTGTGACTAAGATGCCCCTTCTTGAAGCTGCGAAGGGTAGCGTGTCCCTGTGTTTGAATCCTACAAGGTATTATTGAAATTCACGAAAGGGACATTAGAGGGACCGAATTGCTGTTTACAGCGATATCCAAACTGTGCTAAAGAGTCTTAACAGTTATTGGATCGCTTCGGGTTTAGAACGTCAATGCTATAACACAGAAGCGATCGCTGCTTGTAATATAGTATCACCCGCATGGGTGAAAAGACATAGGCGAAACCAAGGTGATGAAGCTGCCAATGGGTTCAGGGGTCGGAAGTCGCGTTCTCCTTACAATAAGGTCAGGGGACAAGGATATGTCGAGGGGCTTGATTATCGGATCGGCGTATCTACCGTATGATGACCCTAACCTACCTCCAACCCGCGAAGTGGAAGGGCTGGTGGTGGCTAACAGGGCTAACGGATCGCAAGTCATCATCAACTGCAATGTCAACGCACACCACCTAACCTGAGGAAACTCCAACACAAATCCAAGAGGTAAGCCTTTACTACAATTTATTATGGCAAACAATTTAGACATACTAAATTTAGGCAATAAACCGACTTTCATAAATTCGAATATCAAAGAACGTTAAAAAAATGTATCACTAGCATGGGTGATGTTTGCTCTACTGCTTGTTTCAATTGCAATTGGATACGCATCCATCTAGCTTCATTCGGTACATCTGTTGCAAAGTAGATTGCATAAAAAGTTTTAGTGCTAAATTTTCGGTATGCTCGAAAGGAATATCGTCCAGCGACTAGGTGAAGAAAGTTCGCGACCACGGTTATCATCCGACGTTCTTTGCGTGTGCTACTTGTTACGGGCAGAGTTTACCTTGAATAAATTTCCGCAAAGCTCATTTTCTGCAAAACTTCAGAAGGAAGAAGGACGTCTTCAGACAAAGGATGTGACGCAAAAATAAGGCGACGCGAGTAAGAATCAATTTTTCAGAGGAACAGTTTCAATCCTGACGATCAAGTTTTGGAGTAGATCGCGTAAATAACTGCCCTTAGCAAAAGAATGACTCAAGCATGGTTTCAAAATTCGAGAGCCCGACAGACGAAACACATGCACACAGAAAAAGACGAAATGGGCGAAAAAGAATAAATCGCCAGCTGTGAGTGATTTAGTTTTAATAATAATAGTGACACCAATATCAGGCTCGTTGTTAAGCTTGCGTCTTCAGTGTATCTTTCGGTACCTCTCGTATTATCGCAGATTTTATTAAATTCAATTAAACGTTAATCACATAGTTGCTATTTCATACATACGTTCGTTTTACTCTTCGTTTGCTTACGTTTTTCCACAAAGTCCCTTATGCGAGCTCCTTCCTCAGACCCTGACACTCCCACATGAATGAACGAAGTATGCTACGGACACTTCTGAGGCCGCTTCTGCCACCTCTAATCATCAATATTTTGCAATTTCAGAGTTAAAAATTTCCTTAAGTATATCTAGTTTATTAACTCGCAACGACAGACGCGGAGTCATTTTGACCCCTTAGTGTTTCAAATTGACGTGTTTTTTGCCACGTGCATCTTTTAGTATTAAGTCTACACAGTAAGAGTCGTGTTCGTGTTGGCATTTTTATCTTCGGAATAAAACTTTTTTTACTTGGTCAAAAAGACGTCAGGTCAGTATTAACGTTCTTATTTGACTATTATTAGAATTTCTAATGAGTTCTAAAGAAGAACCGGGTCCCTCAAAAAGAGTAAAATATGGAGATCCTGATTACGAGTAGACACTGCTAAAATGGCTAGAAGGTAGTGATGCTGATGGTAGTGATATTCATTCCGATGACGACTGCATTCCAAGCGACCACAATAGCAAATCTGAAATAGAATTAGATGAACATTCGGTTCAGAAAGAACGAGGAAATATCGAAAAATAAGATGACGGGTTAGAAGTACCCAGTGAAAAAAACTATTTTTGTGGAAGGAACCGCTTCCAGTGGTTTAAAGAGCCACCTCATATTAGGAATACCAGAACATTGAAGCATAATATTGTAATAAAATGTCCCGACTTGAAAATAACAAATGCACAAACAGCCAATCCTGAAGAAATATGGAACTACTTAGTTAATGATAAAGTTTTTATACCTGTGTTGCAGTGGTCTAGCCTAGCAAAAATGAGAGCATAATATAAGTAAAAGTAATATTCGTGACTTAGATATGATAGAATTGAAGACTTTTCTAGGGCTGTTGTTGCTCACATCTATTTATAAATGTAATCACGAAAGTATTACATCCATTTTTTCCACAGATGGTAGTGGTAGAGATATATTTAGGTGTGTGAAGAATTCTGACCGATTCGCGACAATACTTGTATGTTTGCGATTTGATAATCCCGATACTAGAATCGAAAGAAAGAAACAAGAGCCTTTGGCTCCGATTTCGGAAATTTTCAATGCTTTTATTGAGAACTGCTGTTCTGTTTATACAATTGGAATAGGTGTGTGCATAGATGAAATGCTTGTTTCATTTCGTAGTCGATCAAAATTCAAACTGTATATGCCTGCAAAAACTCGGATGGATTCGATTTATCTGATGCAAAACAGAAGTATTCTAAACGTACACAGGCGGTACTTCGGCTTGCAAGGCCAATCTACGGAACAAAGCGGAATGTAACAGCTGATAATTGGTTTTCTTCAATAGATTTGATAAAATTACTTACGTTGGAACTTAAAAAAAAATAGATCCGAAATACCACCGCAGTTTTTATCAAAGCGAACAAGACTTGTGCGCTCTAGCTTATATGGATTTACAAATGAAGTAACGATGATTTCCTTTGTTCCAAAACAAATAGAGCCGTTGTTTTGGTCTCTTCAATGCATCATAGTATTGCCACGGATAATGAAAAACCAGAATAATATCTGATTATAATTGCAATAAAGGAGGCGTTGATAGTTTTGACGAAAAGTGTAGTGTGTATTCCTCCGGACGAAGAACGAGACGTTGGCCGATGGCTATATTTTTTAGGATGTTGGATATATCGTCCGCTAATTCCTTTGATCTTTACCAGTCTTACAAGGATAATCCTAAAATTGAACGGTTTGAGTTTGTAAATAATTTAGGAATGATGCTGGTGTCTTCGGAAATGAGACGAAGATTTGAAAATTTTCATATCAGTCGGGAAGTAAAACTATGCATTGGAAGGGTACTAAATATTAGAGAAGCACAAAATATTCTAGATGATGACAAATTTGAAACAAGAAAAGCCTGCAGAAGATGTCCATAAGGTAAAAGAAGAAGAACGTTTTTTTTTGTAAAATTTCCATTTCCATACAAATGGAAATTTTACAAAAAATGTACAAGACGTACCTGTTGGGATTGTGCCATATAAAAGCACTTCTAAAAAACATTGCACGCTCTCCCAGAATTTAATGTTTTAGGTTTAGTTTATGTCTTTTTATTAGTTTATGTTCATTTCAACAAATTTTTCTACCAAAATATATTTATTTACTTTTGCTTGTGGTTATAGAGCCGATTAAGCTGATCATTACAAGTCTTCGCTGAAAAATATATCATTACTTGCTCTCACTCCTATTTTCATTTAAAAAACTAAAAACATTTTTATTAAAATTGATTTTAAAGTCTTGTATGATGTTATAATAAAGTAATATATACCAATTTACTTTATTTATTATTTAAACTACATTTTTTGTTAGAGGAGTTATTATGACCGTACCTCTGTTATTATGTTTCACACACTATGCGTCTGTAGTTACGGGTTAAGTCGGTATTACGCCCTAATGCATTCAGTTTTATCGCATGAAGTTATTAAAATGTCCTTGCGCCAATAATAATGCTACAGAACATACTGTATCGGATCTGTATACATACCATCGGTCATATTTCCACGTCTATTAAAACAAACATACCTAGAATCAGTCCAGATTTTTCTAATCAACACACATGCATGATCATTAAAATGTCTTCGGCATTTCTCCCTTGGTAAACTTCAAATTAGCGCGACATAACGTACGCGGGTACTCGAGTAAGGGCAATACTTGCTCATTTTCTGCGTACGCGTACGTTACCCAGTAATTACGACATTATTAAAAGAATCTGTTCCGAGAGGGAACTAAATGCCTTTATGTTGAATGGTCGGAGGGGGACCGCGATCTCCTCCGTACGGGGGCACATTCATCATGCCTGCGGATTTTCCCCTTATGTTTCGAATGCATTGACGCATAAAGCCCAAACCGTGTAATTTGAACGCAATCAGTAACCACGGTGGTTTGAACTCTGCCACTAATTATTCCCTTATGTAATATTGTGGTTGTCGTATGGCAGACTGGCGGGACAATGAACAGACCGAACGCAATGTCGATATAGAAGCCGTGCTCTCCTTTGGAACTCAATGTGGTTAATCGGTTTTCAGGATGTTCGAATTCCGCATCTATATTCTATGTTATAGAATACCTATATGCATCCGCGCATTCAAACACTGACGTTACGTGTGGACATTTGATTACATTGGTCAACAAAATTTCAGATTTATTTTGTCCCACGAGATAAAGTGGGTGAACTTGGTAGTACCTTTTATACTTATTTCATATATGCTATCAGAATTTTTCTATCAGGCAGGGTTTCAGAGTGACAAATCAATGAAGTTTTGTGAAAGTACATATTATAATATGTGTATAAATCATGAAAAAATGACTTACGAAGTGATATATTTACTTGGAGAATGCGTTGATATATGACTTTCGGCTGTACTTTGCATCAGAAACATCTTTCTTCAGCGTCCAGCAAGAGTCTGCGCACATAGCAGGGCTCCATTTGCCTTGGTATCTCTTCTCCAAGAGTAGAATGTCCTGATGAAATTTTTCGCCATGCTCGTTACTGACTGCTCCAAGGTTTTTGGGAAAAAGTCCAAGTGGGAGTCAAGAAAGTGTATTTTTAGGACCATTTTGCAACCCACAGCTTTATATGAGGCCAGTTGATTGTTAACAATCTCTACGTAGTTTTCGGCTTTACAATTTCCCAAGAAACCGTCGCAAATCTCCTTAAAAGACAAGCATGCTGCTTTTTCAATTCCATTTAGCGCCTGAACAAATTTTTCATATCGAAGTAGCTGTCTGATCTGGGATCCCACAAGAATACGTTCGTTTACCTTAGCATTACTGATCTTAGGGAACGTACTCCTCACATATGCAAACCCACTGTTAGTTTTATCCATACCATTGACAAAGTTTTTCATCAACCCAAGCTTAATGTGGAAAGGGGGCAAATACATTTTTTGAGGATCAACAAGTGGAGTACCAATGACATTCTTATTTCCTGGTGTCAGTGAAGTTCGTTTTGGCCAATCTTTCTTTTTATAATGATTTTTCCTGTCCCGACTGTCCCATTCACAGAGGAAACAACAATACTTTGTGTAACCGATTTGCATGCCGAGCAAAAGTGAAAGAACTTTCAAATCGCCTCAAATATTCCACTTAAAGTCGTTATACTTATTTTTCTCCAAAAGAAGCTTCACGTTGTCATAAGATTCTCTCAAATCGATTGCATGAGCCAAAGGAACAGAGAAGAACTTATTTTCATTGTGGAGTAGTATCGCTTGCAAACTTAATTTGGCAGAGTCAATGAACAAACGCCACTCACCTGCATTATATTCATGACCAAGCGTCTTCATAACAGAACGGACGTCATTACAAAATACAAGTCGTTCTTCCATAGAGAAGAAATTCTCAAATTCTGCATGGTGATTACGAAAAAGAGCAACTGTTGTTCAATTCTGAAGAAGATTCCAATCTTTTAATCTGGAACCTAAAAGTTCGGCTTGCTTCTTAGACAACTTTAAATCGCGGACGAGGTGGTTGATGTATTCTTGACTTAGAAGATGCGACACACAACGAGTCGAATAAGCTTGAAATGTTGGATCCAAATCCATATTGTCGCCTGCATAACTCTCTTGGTTTACTTCGACATCAGCACTGTCATCGTCGCTTAGTATCATATTTTGTGAAGGTTTAGGCACAGGTAATTCCGGATTGTGACGTTTTGCACTGAGAGATGGAATATTAGAATATTCAGAAGTAATAGCACTTATATTTGTAAGATAAAAACAACAATCGGTAATATGATCTGATGGTTCCCTCCAAATTATAGGAGTAACAAAAGGCACATGTCGTTTACCTTTTGCCTATGCTGTCAAAAGGCTGACACACGTAACACAGCAAATATGGGGAGCCCAGCTTTTGTCTTCATCACCAACTTTAGACTTGAAATACTGCTCATAGCACTAGTTAAGCAGAGGTTTGAAAGACCTTTTTGATATTAAATGTCAATTTGCCGCAAATGTAGCAAATGGAGTTCGGGTGGTTTACACATTTCCTTAGCATGTTTTTAGGCGATCAAATGTACGCGATTTCACTGCAATAGCTTGAACGCAACACTCTTTAAAACGTTAACAACGTCAGCGTATATGTTCATTCACCGAGCTCTAGTCGACAACTGAAATAACAAGAGATGCTATCTAGGAATGGGAAATGCAGGCCTTAATACGTCAAGAAATGTTCAAACATTCACCATTGCATGCAGCTTGATCAGTTCCGAGCTCTAGCCGACAACTGAAATAAGGTCAAGGCATGCTCTGTTATACTACATATCTATGCATGCATATTTTAGGTGGATAACCGAATATCCTGGAACATATTATTGAGAAATTCTGAACACATGATTGATTTCAGCATGCAAAAGTATATAGGAATCAGGCATTTTTGTGCTTGGGACAAAAAACTTGTTAACCAGTGTTATTAGGTCGCAATATTATTTAAGTTCGGCATTACGTCAAATATCACCGGGCTGCAGTATTTACTATTATAGAGTATTACCCTCTTCAATACACACATACATGTATAACACCACTAATTGCACATATCGTAAGTAACTTGATTAACCCGCATGTTGTAGGAGTTAAAAGAAATCGGCCATTTGCGAGAGCACTTGTTCCATATCGATATTGTGACGGAGATCCGAGATTCCCGACTATATTGATTTTTCATTGTGCACTCATTATTTCCGTTAGAATCAAACTGTTTAAAAAGTTCAAAATCAAATTTGTTACAATATTTTGTAGCATTTGGTAATGTCATAATCTTAATAATAGCAAATAATTCTCTGGACCGTGTCTTAATCGAGATCTACGGCATCATCGGAATAGCTCTTTTTTGCAGTTTAAATACACTGTCTACATGGAAACACCCCAAGCTGATAATCACTATGTAATTAATGAACGGAAATGTACAAAGTAAAACATTTTTAAAACTTCTGAACTTATCTGTGATTCTAATTAATAGAAAATATATTGTGTTTCAACTATACACTTCATGGAGGGACCTCTCAAATCATAACGTGAATCATCAGTGGCACCACCATTGACATACTGACATAATGGTAACATCCACAGCACCACAATTTTTTTCAGCGTTCATTACAAGACAATTTAAAACAGAAATTACTGTCGTGTCATAACGAAAATAATCCACACGAAAACATACCTCTTCCGGGCACTAAAAACTAATATATTTATTATTTCACTTATAATAGTCTATTTTACCGAGGTTCAGTCTATATTGTCCTATGGAATTCTTCTCTAAGGTTCGTCATCTTCCGCTAATACAATATTTCTGGCACAAACGCAGATAATTAGGACACTAAAAACTAATATATGTAGGTTAGTCTATGCCTTATCTATCTAACAATAAATTTACTCTTCCTTCCGAATCGAAGCACATGCTCTATGGCGAGAAAAAGATAGTCTTCTATGAGTTACTGGTCTAAGCTGTTGTAGTCTGTGTTTTCGTAATGTTCACAAAAGAGGAAAATTGAAAGTGCTCATCGTCGCACAAAACAGTGTCATGAAGGTCTTATTAAAGCGTATGGCATACAGTATAGCATTACTATACTGAAGAGTGGCAAGGTAAGTTAGAGCTTATAATGAGGGCTATGGGAGGGTGACAGATGTGGCTCGACCAGGTCGTCTTAGTGTTAATGAAGAGCAAGTGCAGACTGTTGCCGCGTTGACAGAGAGAGATGATTCGTGAATTAGGCCACGAGATACGATTATTGCATGCGACTGTGCTGCATCTTCTAAATAATCGCCCAAAAATGAGGAAGACTGCATCTTAGCATAGATTATGCAAGCAATAGATTGCTCCATCGGACCTATCAACAGAACAGGCACTTCTAAAGGCGTACTACGACTTACACATCGCTGGCAACGAGTTCTTGACAATTCTGGTGCCTATATTGAAGGACTATACTACTTTCACCAACCACCAACCGGGAAGAAATAAGATTGTAAGTGTGGGAAAGAAGGATATTTCGAGGAATTTATGCAGGAGTCGAGGATGCATTGGGAGTTTGGAGGCGACGAACGAACCAGGAAATTCTAGAGGTATATGGTAGACCCATAATAACTAGAAAAATCAGGGCGCAAAGGTGAAGATGGTTGGAACATGTGATACGGATGAATTTAAATAGAATACCGAGAAAAATATTGAAAAGTGGAGAAGGATGCAAGAAAAAGCGGGAACGACCAAAGAAAAAGTGGTTGGAAGCGGTGAGGAAGGATTTGAGAAAGACTGGTTTGGAGATGTGGGATGAGAGAGCTAAGAATAGGAAGAAGTGGCGGGAGATAGTAGCATCTGTAGAACGGATGGTCAGATAAATGGAAAAGAAGCCATGGACCGACTCGGTGTGTACCGAGAAAAATATTGAAAAGTGGAGAAGGAAGCAAGGAAAAGAGGGGACGACCAAAGAAAAAGTAGTTGGAAGCGGTGAGGATGGATTTGAGAGGGACTGCTTTGGAGGTGTGGAAGGAGAGAGCTAAGAATAGGAAGATTGGCGGAAGATAGTAGCATCTGTAGAAAGGATGGACAGATAAATGGAAAAGAAGCCATGGGCCGACTCGGTCTGTAGCGCTGATTTATTTTTCCGATGTTCAATCTACAAGCTACCACACCGAATGCTCATCGAAGAACATAATGGTAGAAACCTAAAAGGAATCTGGCTAGAAAATCCCCAAGGAAGGATAACGACAACTCGTCCATGGAAAACACTTCATAAAACCAATCGAAAACAACCTAGTTCTCAAAGCAATTTGTTAGATCATAATATAATAAAATCCGGTATTCAGAGTGCTAATAAATATGCAATAAAAAGATTCTTATAACAACTATTTGATAAAATATGGGATAAGACTATAATAACGAATGGAGGATATCCCAAAAAGTTACTTATGGTGCGAATCAAAGTCCATTAAATCCATTTCGTGTGGTCTAAGTATGTACATATCAGAAAATTCATGAAAATGTATAGCATTGGCTTCTAGAACCCTCTTTACTTTCCAGTTTAAAAACTTACCGAAAATATAATCCCTAAAAATACATAAAACCGATCATGTCAATTCCGATTATTTGGTTCACTCACGCGATTGCTTCTCCAGCGAACTTAATTACGAACTAGATCAACGCTCTAGCTTCAGAAGCAGGAGCTGTGATTGGAATTGAAGGGAAGTAATTAACACACTTCAGAAAACTAAGTACCGTGGCGAGTCTCTTGATAGAAGAAGCATATCATGTTTGCTTAATTAGATCTCTTTATACAGCTACCGTGGGTCTGAATGTAATTTAGTCGTCTGTGAAATTCCTTCCTCGTGCGTTCTAGGTAAAGACGAATCGGTCAATAATTTACAGGTGAATAATTTTTTGTTAAACGCATCTGTATAAAATGCCTATTGGTGCGTTTAGCTTACCACCGCATATTGTACGTAGCGAATGAAGGAGTTAATTTATGTAATAATTACCCATAAGGAATATATATTTTTTTGTACAAATGAACCAAAAAGCTAATATATTACGATTGGCGTTAAAAATATATTATTTCGAGCGTCCTTGTAGCTGTTAACTTCTAAATCTTCCATCTCATGATCTTAAGTTTTCTGCAGTCTTTTTTAAAGAAGAAGTGATAAAAACAAAGTAAAAATACCCTTACCACCTTGATTAGTGCAGAACTCCAGGACACCACACAGAACACCATAAGAACAACCACTACTGTGATAGAAAAGATAAAATATTTACATCAATACAGGCTGTTTACTATTTTGTGATTTTACTTTCAAGGGGTGGTTAAACAATTTAAAATAAGATCATTAGCGTAAAGATATCTTAACAAAGTTGCATAATAAGAGAGACATTAATTTAAAAAGAAATATTGTAGTGTTTATTTTTCTTATTTTTAAGCTGTGATTAAGCATATTAATTTAAACAATTCTTTTATGTTCTTCATGGAATCTACTTCATACTAGTTGTTCAAATTTATCGCCTTGTTGTTGAACCCAAAGTCCTCCTCGACGTATCCATGAATTGGCATAATTTACTAGGCCTTGATCTTGCAGTAGAATTGTCGCCGCAGTTGCCTCAACGCGGTTACGAATATCATCTAAATCAATTATGTCGTTGGTGCATACCATGGTCCTCATAACGCTCTATAAGTAGAAATCAAGGAGGTTAAGGTCGGGTGACCGAGGAGGCAGGGCATAAGACCATCTCGACCAATTCACTTATCATCATGCGCCATCATGAAGGAACCACATTTCTCGACGTACATTCAAAGAAACTTCTTCCAATAGTTCCATCAAATGATTTTGCAAAAACAAGAGATAATCATATCCATTCATTCGATTTGGC
>JARFOC010000364.1:779137-790989 GCA_031763485.1 Osmoderma eremita | reverse complement strand
TTTTGCACTTTCTTTGTTAAAAACATAACCAAATTCTTCATAGCTCTGTTTTACCAACACAAATAATATTTCCGTACGAAATTCTACTATACTTTCGTAATAAATTTTAACAGTTTTGTAGATTTCAGATTTTCATAGTATGCTGGAAATTTTTCGTTAAAAAAAATTAATTATAGTGGATTCTTTAAAACGTGCTAGCCACAGATAATTAATTAATAATAGTGGCGCAATTGCACTATAGATCTATACTGAAGACGCGTCAACGTATAACTGGTTTCCTACTATGTCGCTTATGGAAATACCTGTGTTACCCTATGTGTAAGGTTACAAAAAAAAGCACGGTATATATTTGCATACATTTGAAATTTAATTTACGAATCATATGGAATCATCGCGCAAACATAAATTTAATAAATTCGCATTGTTAAGTGATCGTAATTAAATTAGTTTCCATATGGTACAGGCATTCCACTTCATGCGGGAATTAGATCAAGTCAGGTATATTTTTTATCTATATATTTCTTATCTAAAAATTCTAAACTTCAACCTACGTGAGTTAGTGAAACTGGGTGCTATAAAACCTAATGATGAATTCATATCACAAATTCGGACTGGTTGCCTGTTTGCGGTGGATTTTATCAGGAATCGATCCCAGCGCCTATTTGTTTTATTTTTACCACAGGAATATTTACCCAGATGATATTTCAATACTAATTACACCGGGAAAACAGATCTAGATTCTAGTGAATGAGTTTCTGTAAATTTTGGCCTGGTAGTTCTTAGAAAATAAATCATTTTTTATTTTAAAAAAAGCTAAACATATGATCTCCCATGCTAGTGAAAGGAATGTTTCGCCTCTTAAATTGGAAATAAATAGGCACAACATAGAACAGAACAATATTTGCTATCTTGCTCTGCTAACAACGCTGAGGTTTATTCGAAAATATATTCCGGTGTTTTTTCTTGCTGCGCATCAGGAGAAGGTTTTCCTTGCACAAAAGGCAAGAATAAGATGCATTTGCGGACCACATTTTGCATACACATTTGGACAATTTTTCGCCTGATTCATTTGCATTGCATTAATTGTAGATCTAAGGAGTTTATTGTACTATTATTTTCCATTTCCAAAGTGAATTGTAGTTGAGGGTGATACTTATTGAATTTTTTTATTGTATAGCCAAACTTATCTATTGATAAGCAAACAATGCGGTCATCCACAAATCTTTTATACAATATTAGTGTTAAAATTCAACTGTCTAATAATTTCTGTCTCCGAATCTTCAAGAACTAATTGCGTAATTGTACTAGATATAGGAGCACCCATAGTATAGCCATGTATTTGTTTATAAAATGTATTGCCAAATTGCCAAACGCAATTTCGCATTTTCACACAAGCGGTGAATTTTCCTAGCACGAATAGCTTCTCTGTATGTATACAAGGTGAATCAAAGTAAAAAAGGAAAGTTTTGTTAGCTATCAACTATATAAAGTATAAAGTACAAACTTCATTAAAAAATAATTTTGTCGTACAAAACTTGTTTAGTCGGGTCCTAATGCAAGGTGACGTTTCATTCAACAACCTGCTAAATGTAGTGTATACCAATGAATATATTACGTTGTACTTTATTAGTAAAAGTACTATTTTATCTTTGATGCTGATATCAAAGACGAGTTTCGCCTTTGATATTTCTGCGGAGATCTACGAAGGTCGCCGTAATTTAACCCTGAATAAATCAAGGTCAGTTGGTTCAGTATGCTCGTGTAAAAATAGCAATACCTATAAGAATTTGATATAAAAAAATTTATAACAAAAATTTGCATTTTCTTTTGCACAATAACGGGAACATATAGCGTCAAAATAGTAAACAATAAACGAACCTGTTTCCAGTATGACTATAAAAAGTTTGAGTACTAAAAGAATTGATGTAAAGATCTATAGCAACTTATCTGTTAATATAAAAGAAGCACTTCTATACAATCTGTAAAACTCTTAAGTTGTTATTGCTTCATTTGTTTTATGTATTTTTGTAGTATATATAAATAATAATAAATAAATTTTATGTCAATAATACACAACAGTGTATAGAAAATGTCAGGCGCCAAATATATGACACAAAATACAAAAATACAAAGCCATGATTCATAATTAAGTGCGCATAGATACATGTACATGTAAATACATGTATATGTATGTCTGTACAATTGTCAAGAGAAAGTATAAAATTATGAAAAAATTCTTTAATATTAATTAATAATTTCTATTTGACATGCCTCACACACCTCAACACGCAATTATATTGCATTATACAGCATGTTTCAGAAGCTATGATCAATTTTATATGCAAATCACTGTGAGTTCTAGGTGTTGTATCCTGCAAATGACACAGTCTGAAATTTTTTTTTCAAGCATAGATTTTTTGCATTGCTCCACTTTTATAGCAAGGTGACATTTCTTCAAAATTGTCAAAACTGAATACAGGACGAGTCAAAACTCAAATAAATTAATTTCTCAATTATTTTAAATGGATCACTATGTATTTTATATCATAAAAAGAAATAACAGTTTAGATACTTTCATTTTTATTAAACCTAACTCTACCTAAAGTCATTAATTTCTAAGAAATTTGGAATTTTTGTTTAAAACTGAGATTTTTTGAAATTATTTTGACATTAACAAGGAAAAATGGCAGTTAATGTTTAATACAACTGCAAACTATAAACATTTAAAACTTACACTAATTAACCCAAACTGTTTACAATGCAGTTCTATAATAAATTTTAAAAATATCCACCAATACATCATTGCAGCCGTTCTTCAAGCGATTGTTTTACATTTCTTAACATTTCTTAATTAATATTCGAAAATGCTTCTCTTATTCTGTTTTTCATATCACCTCCTGTAGTTGGCGATGTTTGCTATACAAAGTTTCTTCTTACATATGACCACATTAAGAAGTCAATTTTAATGAACTCCTGTGATCGAGCTAGTCACTCAATTGGTTCCCATCTTCCTAACCGAATTTTTCACACATTCTTGCCAATATCGCATAGATGGTTAGAGTCATCGGAACCAGTTTTCCACCAGTCGATGAGCCGTGGAAAGACGCTTATTTTGGTGTATAACATGTTGCGGTTATCTTTATCCTATCCTTGGAAAAATCGATTCTACTGTTCAAAAACATGGAAAATTAACCCTATTTTTCACACATTCTTGCCCATATCTCATAGACTCTTGGAGCTATCGGAACCAGTTTCCCACCGATCAATGCGCCGTGGGAAAACACTTATTTTGGTATATAATAGGTTATGGTTATTTTTATCCTGTCGTTGGAAATATTGAGTCTATTGTTAAAGAACATGGAAAGTTAACAAGATTTTTCGCATATTTTTGCCAATATCTCGGAGACGGTTGGAGCTATCGGAACTAGCTTCTCACCAGTCTATGCGTCGTGGATCTTTCTACGGCGCATCGACTGGCCATTATTTTGGTATATAATGGGTTGCGGTTATATTTATACAATCTTTGAAAAAATCGATTCTACTGTTCAAAGACATGGAAATTTAACCGTATTTTCACACATTCTTCCCAATATCTCATAGAGCTATCGGAACCAGCTTCTCACCAGTCGATGCGCCATGGAAGGACGCTTATTTTCATCATCTTTCAAGGAAATGGTCGTACCACATCCTTTGACGAACGTATGGGGGAACAATTTCCAATAACAACGGTAAATTATTTCCTAAAACGTCCAAATAAACTTGACCATTCACTGGTCCTTCCAAAAAATGTGGTCCAACTACATAATCTTCTTGCTAATAATGAACACTTGAGACTGTCTTACTGTCATTTTTCCACGATTAAGTCGTTATATTAAAATAATTTCTAAAAATCTCACATTTATTAAAAGAGTTTAAAATATCTTAGAATTTTATGACTTTAGGTATAGAGAGTAATAAAAATGAAACTAACTAAACTATTCTTTCTTTTTATGATATAAAATACAGCATGATCCATTTAAAATAAATGAGAAATGAATGCTTTTGAGTTTTGACTCCCCTGTATTCAGATTGACAATTTTGAAAAAATGTCGCTTTGCTATAAAAGTGGACGAATATCAAAATATATCATATGTTTGTAAAAGAGAAATTTCAGACTGTGTTATTAGCAGTATATAAGACCTTGAATCTAATTTGCATATAAAATTGTCCATAATTCAATGAAATTGTATACTGGTGGTGTGAGGCATTAGCTTAATCTAAATCCGAAATAGTATACGGGGTGTTGCATTTAATAAAGCGTATGTTTGATTCACCTTGGTGATATGAAACCGCCTGTATATATGAAAATAATTTTAAAATGTTAAGTTTATAACTGTCTACAATTTTCGTAAATAACGGATACATCGAGCTTCGCCACACTAATGCGTCAGCCTGTATATTATTATTAATAGGATTATTAATGAGATTGATTCATTTAAATAAGAAAATTTTTTCGTACATAATTCAAAACTTTCAAATCTCGATTGCATGCACATGAAGTGTAAATGAACTACATGCACACATCTGCTATAAAAAAATATAATGCTTTCATAAGGCAGACTCATAATATAGCCAATGACCCTTTTACAACCAACGCTACTGCCCCCATTTGTATTTTTATTTCGTACTAATCCGTATAGATTAGCGATGTCTAGGATTATGGGGCGTGTCTCGCATTCTTTCCGATAATCTAAATTATTAGCTGTGTTGTCCAGTAAACGCTCGAACGCATCCAATGCGGTAGCGGGATTATCGCTTAGGGCGCAGGTGATTTACTGCTCTCAAATTATTACCTAAAATGAACTTCATATGGTTGGTAGTTATTTATGTAACGGGCTATTACTGGTAAAAACGACCATATGCCAAACACGCAATTCTATCTCCCTTTTTAAGTTCTAAAAAATGTTAATCAGCACACATTAGAAAACATATAAAACGTATTTTGTGTCTGCAATTATTGAGATAGCAAAGTAAAGTTGGTTATCCCGTAAATACAAAGTATTTATCAGAAGTAGGTTAATGATTTAATCATTCACTTCCTATTTTGGTTATTACATAAACAAAAACTGAAAATAATGTTTCAAACTCTAACGTCCTTTAGATAAAACTTAAAAGTAAACTTGTGACGTTTCTGATGCAAAGTGATACTAATTTAAGTAAATTAATTTTGTAACTTTAATTAGCTTTTAAGCCCAACTGATCGCCGTATTTTCTACCAGCATAATCCTACAGACATCTAGATATTTCGCCCCTATAATAAAAATGATGATATCGTGGGTCCCCGCAAGAAATATGGTGCTTATCAGGCCGGGATTATTAATTCTAATTAAGGGTCAACGCTTAGTGACAGAGCGATATTTTAGGTTAGCAGCAGTTGGTAACGAAATATGGATAAATAAAGGTGATAAATAATGATGACGCAATTTAGAGTAATTTAGATTGGAAGGCAATATTTTTCTCTTTACGGTCACATTCGAATTTAGGTTCTTCTGGTTTCTGTAGTAATAAATACTACTAGTAATAAATCTACTTTTTCGTATCATTCACATATTTATTTAGTCTTCAGACGTCAATAATGTCCAAGTCCACGTGTTACACAAGAATGCTAAGTCGAATATTATTAACCTCATTAGTGTGTCGTCATAAAACCTTGTTGGTATGGCAACGCGCCATCTTTTTGCCAAACTTAATATGTTACGTCAAATCATCGCCAAACATAACCATCATTCCCAAGTGGTTTGCTTGATTCTTAGCAAATTGTTATTTTCCTAGTTTTCTGACAAAATAACTGCACATTACGGGAAGCTCCCACGTTTTAAAACTGGCAGCGAAATTTGAATATTTCGACGATTGCGCTTTATGGGAACTGAAAATAATTACGCATCTGGTCATTTAGATAAACTGACATACGACGACTTATTAAAGTTTATTAGTGGCACAGCAAGCAATTTGAGGGAGTGCTTCTACAATGCAGAAGTAAGTACAATCACTTTACATAATTTACAACAGCTACAGCTGGATTTGTACAAAGTACCAACGTCAGTCTGTCCTTAAATGTTTTAAAGACTGGTACTTTCTTATGACTGTAAGTCCGATGGAGCATATTTTGCTACAAGTTGGACCCCATTACAATTAAAAACTTGCTCAGGGTGATAGTTTTTTTGCAAAACCGTGGTCAACAAAAGTTTATATTCATTTTGTCCACGAGGTAAAGTGGGTGAACTAGCTAGTACTTTTTACTCTTACTTCATATCAGTTTTCAGAATTTTTCTATCACGCAATAAACGCTCTTTAAGGAACTAATTGACACTCGCACTATTTATACGACGAAATCGCTTTAACTCATCGCAGGATTACGAAACAAATTTCTGCTAGCGATGAAGTTATTTTCTAACATTATTATCCAGCCATCGCTTGTATCGGTAGCAGTACGTACAGCAGCCCTTTTTCAGGGGCTACGGTCGATTTATGCTCCATTTAATTGCGCATTGGATAATTTATGATCCAACCCGGCAACGTTATTATTAAGGTTAAATAAAATTATTACCGAGGACGCCATAAATCATCTCTTTCTTCCGCGTACGATTTTCAATTAATTAGCATTAGGTACACTCGGTGATTAATAGCTGAGAGGTACGATGCAACGATTAACCTATGCACCAACGCAATCCATTGTTGCATTTTTATATTATGTTTTTGTATAGGCAAACAAGTTTAATTAGTTCCGACATGGTGGTCTTGACTTTGACGATCTTAAGCAATAGGTTTTTCTGACAATAGATTAAATGTCTATTTCGCAATTTGCTAAATTACATCTATTCATATGTTCGGTAAGAAAGCAACGCCCTTGTTTTAAAACAACCAAAGGTGTTTAATTTACAGGTTATCAACCATCAGGAAGTACCTATTTTTTATATAGAAGCTGCAGGAATAATTGAGTTCCTAAATTCTGTAATTGCAATCTGTAATTTATAGCTCCATTGTCAGAGGTAACCATTGTCATTATTTTAAAGTAATCCCCTCCCATTGTTAGCACCTCATCCTATGCTTGATGAAGGCAGCAGATACCAACATAACCATTTTTTGTATGTAAAGCCATAGAAGCCTAGATCTTCCTCGCTGTATTTATTATACATCAAAAAATGTAAGCAACAAAGCTCCGTCGATGTATAAAACACCTCGCGTAATTTTTAGATGCTATCAACACCAATACGCTGCTACAGAAGTAATCTTCAAAAGGCGCACGCTCTCTGATCAACGTTAATTAATTTTCATAAAGAAAAATTCTGCAACGGTGCACACGTTCCCTTGTAATCGTTTCACCTGTGTTGGCAGCGCGATTATTTTTTGCAGTGAAAGCGCCAAAAGAGCATTTCATTAATATTTTCAAAAAGTGTTAAAATGTCGAAAGCGTCGGAGCGTAAAGGCTTCAGAAGTAAAGCGAGAAATAAAAAGAGGAAATAGCTCGGAATTTTTCTAATTATTTCCAGCAGCGATAACGTCTGCGGTCCAACGGGAATTTACATACAATTCCGGTTAATATGGGAGACTGGGACGTCCGAGAAATTCTCAAAACGGTAACACTGAGCGTGTTTTATTAATGCAATCGAGGTTATCTTAAGCTTGGCAACTATAAAATTGTAATAACTGTAATTTCCACATGCAAGTGGCAAAAAAAGGAATCATTGGAAATACAAAGCTATCCGGTCTGTATTGCCCTCTATTTTTCGCATTTCGCTTATCAGTTCATGTTACATTTAGATTCCCGTTTTATATGGAATTTATTCGTCTAGACAAATTGTACATTTCTTAAACTATGGCAGTGCTTAAAATGCATGCATATTCGCCAAGAATAAAAACTCAACGAATCATTTAATAACACTTATGTTGCGTGAAGGATCCCGCGCGATTACATAATAGACAATAAACGGAGATTACAGTTCATGACGATATTATAAAGCGCAATTTTATTTTATATGTGTGCATGTGAAGTTGAATTTTAATCTAACTACTGTTCATTATACAGACATAGAAATTCCTGACTTTGAATCCAAGTTTTACCATACTATTGCTAGAACGTTGCCAAGTCGTACATTCTGTTATCGTTCGGAACACATTGTTCCTCGTCACGCGGGTATGGTCCAAAAACGTATGATACGTGTCCTAAACCAAAGCATAGTAAGAGTTATTGGTTTGATCCTTTAAACTCGTAGATTGGTAAACATCTGCTTTCCAGTCAGCTTTTAAACATGCATTGTGATTCCGGGTCATCATTTTGGATTCCGCAATATCACTCGACCATTGATCAAGTACATCGAATTACCGATGTAATTGAAAGATGTCTTGAAGAGAAAAAAGATTGCGGAACGATATTCTTTGACGTGGCCCAAGCATTTGACCGAGTGTGGCAGCAAGGCCTGGAATATAAACTAGACAGCTGTTTGCCACAACAAATGAGCCCAATTCTTCATTCCTATATCACTGACCGCCACTTTAGAGTCAAACATAGCGACGAATATTCCGAACTGAAAAATATATTCGCTGGCGTGCCACAGGGCAGTGTCCTTGGACCTGTACTCTACCTATTGTACACCAACGATATCCCACAGAGCGAAGGAGTTGTCACGGCAACGTTTGCCGATGATACTGCCAATAGTAAAGACATCCAGTCAGCCACAAACAACCTGCAAATAGCTGAAAACAATGTTACCAATTGCGCAAAGAAATGGCGCATCAAGTTAAACGAGGCGAAGTAGATTCACGGCAATTTCATCAACAAGAACTACGACTACTTCCAGTGACAGTCAACCAGCAAATAATCCCGCATGCTAACGAAACCACGTATGTACCTTGGATGCCAAGCTACTACAAAACCTGAACAACTGGGGCTCAAATTCAAGGAAATGCACTGGCTTCCTGGGCGCCACTCTGAGTTGTCAATTCACAACAAACTGCTTCTTTATAAGCAAATACTCAAGCCCGTGTGCACTTACGGCATCCATCTTTGGGGTTGCACCAACAAATCAAACATAAAAGTCATTCAGACATTCCAAAACCGGGTACTTCGTAGCATCGTCGATGCGCCTGTAGTACATCCACAACGTTGACATTCATCGAGACCTGAAGATGCCCATGGTTGAAGATGAATAAAGAGGTTTGCAGGCAAACACCGCAAGAAACTGGAAAGCCACGCAAATGTCGAAGTAATTTCGCTATATGACAACAACGGAGTTTTTCGGCGGCTAAGAAGACTAAAACCGTTCGAATTAGTGTAGTGACAGTAAAATTGCCTAAGGGTTATCCCTAATGTATGACCATTAAATGAAAACGTGATTAGTGTAATGCTGAGTTCGTGACGCTCGTCTATCCAGCACTAAGTTTAGATATTAGCGAAATAGATAGACGTAGTCTAGCTACAATTTCCAACGTCTTTACGGCGTTCTTAGAAAGAAAAAACTACATATGCATATACATACATACGTATGTAGATATGAGAATCGGGTTAACAGATGAATAACCGGTGAATCGGTGGTAAGCGGCGATTAGATTTAATGTCAGTAATTACCGAAATTACTATGCATTTTCTGGGGTAAGAGAGAATGCAACGCTAGACAGATGCTACTAGAATTCCTACTGTGTAATCCAATTCTTCGGCATTCTTTGACCTCCAGCGTAGACATTTTAACGTCCCTCCTGCTCTTGGTTCTTTTTAATATAGATTCCTGCATGAGAAAAAAGGAAACTATTAAAGGAACCGGCATTTAAGTCTTCTCCTTTAAAAGGACGCAAATATGTACATATTTATATTGTAGAGTTTCGTGGATATTTTAGTATACTTTTACTTGTCATTCTGTTGCCGACACTTTGTCATTCTGTTGCCGACACTTTGTCATTCTGTTGCCGACAGTTTGTCTGGTATATAAACATGTACAAATTCTATAGACGTATGCCCACATCGGAACGGGGGATTGCTTTGTGAATGGCAACCGCGTATTCGAGTGTCACAGACAACCAGAGGTATCCAGTCGCAGTGTATCATCAACCGAGCAAGGGTACGCACGCATGTCCGCTCAATCACGTGATACTGTGTAATTTTTCTGTACTCTCAGATTACGGTAAAAAATACAGTTCCTTATATTCATTTTGTAGCTGCTATGGGATGCAGGAGAACAAAAAAGTCATTCTAAGTAGGAAAATAAACAAGGAATTAAGCAAAGGAAAAATAAACTCTACAATTATACAAAATCAATTGAAATTCAAACAATGTATCTCTATGTAGGGATCGAAACTATCCCCATCCGCGGCCAAACAATAGCCGAGTCTATCATAAAACTCCCTCCTCACTGCTTCGAAGTTTCTAGAGGTTATTATCGCAAAAATTCTCAAGATTTCTACTTGTAACTTGTTGCAAGCTCGCTATTGTTGCAAAACTGTAAAGGTTTTAAGAAGTTATTTACTCATCTGGACCTGAAGTGACGGTGTTCATACCTTCCACATGATGAGCAGTTTGAACCCTTACACCCAGCACAACATTTAATCTTTCCATTCCCTTTTACATCAACATTATAATTTAACCTGTCACTTTTTTTCTATTCTTCTTAAATAATATTACTTAAACTTAAATTAAATATGATCAACATTTACAAACCTTATTCTAGAAACATATTATATAATTTCTACTTTACAAACAAGCTTAATATTCTTCTTAATTAGTAGCTTATATGTTCACCGAGGATTTTTTGCCATGTTCCATACCTTCAAGTTTCCTACCTTAAATTATACATGTTAATTGTTCATAATAATTTAATATTGTTCCTAACGGTTCACTTCCACTATTTACACACACACAGTCTATTTTTGTACTTTTTAACTTTTGAACATTGTCAGAAATCCCTCGGTTTTAAGTGTTCTTTTGACATTTCTCTTTTAATGACTATTATTTAATTGATCTTTTAATCTGAATGGAACTCTAGTACTTTGTACGACCCTACAAGTAAGTGTTGTTCCCCTCCTCTAAATGATAAATTAATATTAAGTTAATTTATTTTCATTTAATTATAATTATTACTTACAAACATCATTTTACGCTGACATTTTATATCTGTGTCATACAAGTTTGACAAATTCATAGTCTTTTTGTTGAAACAACTTTCCTTGTAAGAACAATTCAGAATCACTAACCCTTCGTGTTTTCACAGGCGCTGGAATGTTATTTATACTTCGTATTTTAATGTAGGTATATACCAGTTTGTACCGTCAATAGGGTTTCTAAAACAATATTTATATTTGGGTGAGTATGGTAAAAAGCATTAGAAGAGTGGGCATGAAACGATTGGCATGGGTATGTTGTAAATGGTAAAACTAAAACCAAAAATACCCTTACCTCCTTAATGAGTGAAAAACTCTAGATACGTATTTCGGAAACTAAGTTGTCATCCTTAGCAGAATCTACAGAGGAAAATAATGTTAGACGGAGTACCCTGGAAGATATGCTCTGCGCCCGATCACCACTGGAATAATACTATTATACCATTATTCCAGATTATATGCCAATATCATTAATATGTAATGTATTCAAAACTTTTGAAAATACAATTTCAAAATCTACTTTCAATAATTATAAATATACTTTTAATATTAATCAACATGGGTTTTATTCTGACCGTAACAAACAAACTTATTACTTCGGAGAAAGTAATTAATAGTGCAAAACTAAAATGGCTGAACTCAGAAATTAAACATCAGTACAGCAAAATTAGTAAATTAGAATTAGAAGCGTATAATTTACATTTAAGTCTAACTAAGAATTTAAA
>JARFOC010000364.1:765828-778174 GCA_031763485.1 Osmoderma eremita | reverse complement strand
AAGACACAATGAGATACACCAATTCTTTCCAAATTTCTGTACCCAATGTATAGTGGTTTACTTCTTTTTTCTACCTTTCTTATTATTTCATCCATGAAGGCGAGAAAAAGTAGCGGGCTTAAGCTACCTCCTTCTCTAACTCCCTCTTTTGTAGTAAATGTTTCGGACATTCCATTCTTATAACTCTGTTCATATTTCTGCTATGCATACTCTTGATTACTCTAATAAGTTTTCTATATCTACGAAGGCGAGATATGCTATTTTTCCTGTGGCGAGATTTCTGTCAATAAGTTCTTTCAATAGAAATATGTGATCTTGGGTACACTTTCCTTTTCTAAATCCACTCTGAGCTACCGACAAGGTTGGTTCCACCTCCCGTCGCAACCTCTTCTCTACTATTTTTTCAAACAATTTAACTATTGTGCTCAACAGTGTTATACCCCTATTATTATTACAATCGCTACTGTTGCCTTTCTTGTTTATTGGTAGTAGTAACCCTATTGCCATCCTTTCGGTATATTTCCTTCTATCCATATTCTTTTAAACAATACATATAGTACTCTGACTCCACATTCTCCCATAGATTTGATCATTTCTGCCGTAATCTTGTCTACAGCTGGCGCCTTGCCGTTCTTGAGTTCTTTAACGGCTTCCATCAGTTCTCCTAGTTCCATAATATGACTTATTATGGCCCATAATAAGTCATATTCGCTGTGTATTGTGGTGCACGAAGGTTGCGCTCATCACCAGTGCTGTGTTGATGGAAGTCCGCATTAGTAGGAATATAAGGCTCTGTTCTAAATTCTCTGAGGTGGACTTGGTTCTTTTTAAAGTTGACTACCATTGTAAGAACAAACCTAGATTCATAAGATTTGTATGGGAGCAAATACTGGGGCACAAAGAATCGGATTGTTGGGCATGTATTAAAAAGGCGACGCAAAAGCAAATTCTAAACAGCAGACGGAAGAAAATAAGAAAGGCAAAAAGAGGGCTGGTGGAAAGAACCCTAAGAAAAATGAATGTGTTTCGGGTGGAGAAACAAACGAGAATGGAAAACTATTATATCACTAGTCATTGCTGTTCGTAGGACTCAATTGTATGTGTATTAATTGTGCAACTAACGTGTTAAGATTAAAGGCTTAGAAAATTATTACGAAAATCTGCTGAAAACACTTTACAGAATGCGGTAAAACGATATAACTGACCCATATGCTTACAGCCACGGAACATATTGCTTTAGAAGTCTTACTAATTGATGTTTCATCAATAGAAAAAAAACCGCAAAAACAAACTAACCACCACTCACTGTCAGCGAGAAAAGGATGTATTTCAAGATCTGTTTTGATTAAATAAAATCCTGATAACATACGAAACGTCAAAAAAGGTTTCGTGTTGGTGAGTGTGTTACATATACAAATCCTATGCCATATACTTTAAAAGGATCCGCTGCTGTATAACTCTAGAATAGTTCAGTTCCAAGCAATGTATTTCACCAGAAAAATTCAACACCAGCGAAAATCATAATTAAATTAAAATAGAGATGAAACTAGAAATGCTAAATAGTTCGTTGCAACTTCAAATCTGACCATCTCACATTTCTACAAGCTACATTATCATCTAGAACGCAGCCGGGTTAACATCGCATAGTGCGCGTGGAATGGATTCTGTTACTGTTCTGTTATTATTAAGTGACCTCCAAGGATAGCCAGGAGACAAAAAATTTCCTATTGACACTAAAGCCAGAGCAACTGTTAACCTTCCCTATTCGAGAGTTTCAAACGGAGTCCATGGACGTATGTACTAGCCTTTCCCTGTGTATTTGCATTCCACATTACTATGTTAATAAAATTCAGTGCTTATACTGTTGCTATTTCGGTATTACATATACTACTTCGCACCCAACCGTGCTTCTTTTTCTTTCTTAAACAAAAGGAAGTAGGGATACAAACGCCGTCATAAATTTTGAATTTTTTAGAGCAATATTTGCATATTTTAGAGGATAATTTCTCGGTTCAGATTACTCCTTTGTTGATTTATATCCGCTGTTCGCAAGAAACGCACAATAACACGTTGCAATCAGTAAAAAAGACATAAAAGGATATCATAAAACCTAGTTCATAAAGGAAATGCACGGCTTGGAGGCCCAATTGCATACTTTATATCGTCACGGACTTATGACACCGCACGCGGAAGTAACTTTGAATAAAATAAAATTTTCAGGTACTATTTTGTTGCATACATACGTTGCGGATATTACAATCTCTTGCAGTTGCTCTCAAATCTCTCCCTCAAATAATAATAGACATATGTACGTATATGAGAACCTGTATCTTATCAAAGCTTCTGTGCAAATATCCTTGCGCCTGCGTTCAATATTTGTATTCGTACAGCAACGAAATAAAATGAGAATGGCTCGGCCCTTAATAACACATTTCGCGTGATCTTCCTCATAACATCTGTCTCGGGATACATATAATGTTGTTAACTTACTAAATAATGCAAACTAAGTATACGCATTCCCAAATTTCGTTGCGTACTTGCAGGCTTTGTGTTTACAAGTAAATGGAGAAATTTATTATCAGCACATCGCTGCTATAAAGGTACTTTCATACCTCTGAGGTTTCCCATAACTTCTGTGTTTCTTACAAAAGAGGTAAACGGCCTTTTGAATTACTTAAAAAATTATGGGAGAATCCTCCTTGCGCAGATTTTCTTACGAACGATCTATTGTTATGAAAAGAGTAAAAAAAACTATAATCTAGGGGGTCTAAATTCACATTTCCGCCATCTTGGATTTAATGAGGGGTGAGGGAGCGATAGAGGAGCCCCGGCCACGCGGTCGGGGATCGCGACCAAATTCCCGTTTTAATTCGCGTTTTAATTCGCGAGATCGCGGTTTCAGCTTTGCTCACGAACCGGCCCACTGACACACTGCCTACGTTGAGAACTTTCTTCTGCGAGTATGCTAATTTGAATACAATAAAATTTGTTAATACACAGCGTACCATACGTGTTGTGAAAGCTAATTAGGGATACTTACTCATTCAGACAGGCAATATAACGATGTCTACATTTCAGCTACGAAACATACAAGTCCATATAAGCCGGCGTGTTAGGATCTGTTTTTTCTGTTCCCAGACAAGCAATATATGCTCTGCATACTAATTAGTTAGGAAACAACCCCATATATGTTTAACACGTTAAAACCTGATTCTTTGCTACGAATACGGGCATTCTCAATCTTATTACAGTACAGGTAGCGGCTACCCGTCTTAATTGAACAGTTATCTGTTATAAATGAACGGTTATCTGTTGTAATCGAACGGCTATCTGTTATAATTGAACAGTTATCTGTTATAAATCAACGGTTATCTGCTATAATCGAACGGTTACTTGGTAGGGCAGAACAGCTAGCCGATGTATTGGAACAGATAACTGTTCAATTATAACAGATAACTGTTCAATTAAGACGGGTAGCCGCTACCTGTACTGTGTAATAAGATTGAGAATGCCCGTATTCGCAGCAAAGAATCAGGTTTTAACGTGTTAAACATATATGGGATTGTTTCCTAACTAATTAGTATGCAGAGCATATATTGCTTGTCTGGGAACAGAAAAAACAGATCCTAACGCGCCGGCTTATATTATGGACTTGTATGTGTCGTAGCTGAAATGTAAATAACATTATATTGCCTGTCTGAATGAGTAACTATCCCTAATTAGTATTCACGAGACGTATGGTTCCGCTGTGTATTAACAAACTTTATTGTATTCAAATTAGCATCCTCGCAGAAGAAAGTTCTCAACGTAGGCAGTGTGTCTGTGGGCCGGTTCGCGGGCAAAGCTGAAACCGCGATCTCGCGAATTAAAACGCGAATTAAAACGGGAATTGAAACCGCGAATCAAACCCGTGAAGTTGGTCGCGATCCCCGACCGCGTGGCCGGGGCTCAACTATCTCTCCCTCACTCCTCATTAAATCCAAGATGGCGGAAATGTGAATTTAGACCCCCTGTGTAAACCTTATGGAATTTTGGACCAGAACCGGCATAGCTATTCTACTCACGTATTCAAATCCAAAATTTGTGGGATCAAACTACCCGCAAGGTAAAAAGTTAAAAATGACATGTACAATATTTACTTTGTTTCAAAAGCAGTGCGAAAGCGATTGATCTGGTTATGGTATACCATGATTCAGGTGGGCGGTTATAAAAGACGCGGGAATAATAATAATCGCCCACTTGCTATTACCAAATATATTGTAGGTATACCACCAACATGCAAGAAAATATTAAGTAATAATAAAAGATGGTCTCGCATGCTACAGGCAACTAGAAAATAAATAAATTTCAACAGCATGGGAATAAGGGAAATGAAGTTTTTAAAATCATGAGCGTATTTTTTACTTCCGTGCTAATCTAAATGCCAAGATAATGTAAATGTACGCGTGAATTATAGCTAAATCCAGCGGTGGCTGGTAAGTATTTTTAGTCGGTGGGTAAACATATCTTTGAGCTATTGGTGCAGTGTGTGTCTTTGTCTTATTGTATATTAAATCAATTCACTTCTGTTAAAATTGAAAAATGTAACTATAACTTCCTCCCAGATTAATGGGTATTCAAACCACAGTTTTTAGTCATGACACCAGTACGTGTTTCGATAGATTCACCAGCACACGTTAGAACGGAATCTCCATAAGGTTCCCCCCTTGAAACCCTCTTTGAAAATGGTGAAATCTGCACAGCTGGTAATCTACAGTACTTAATCCTAGCAATTACTTTTCAATGTTAACACTGGTTAACAAGATTTTTGTCCCAAGTACAAAAATGCCTAATTCCCACACACTCTTGCATGCTTAAATCAATTACGTTTTCAGAATTTCTCCATCACCCTTAGTTTTTATGGTCCAGGATATTCGCTTATCCACCTAAAATATACATACATAGATACGTAGTATAAGAGAACATGTCTTGACGGTATTTCATTTGTCGGCTTGAGCTGAGGAACTGATCAAGCATCATGTAATAGCTAATGTCTGAACATGCCTTGACGTATTACGACCTGCATTTCCTTTTCCTAGATAGCATCTCTTATTATTTCAGTGGTCGGCTAGAGGTCGCTGAATGAACATATACGCTGACGTTGTTAACGTTTTAAAGAGTGTTGCAACCGCGAACATTTCTTCACCTGTAAAAACTTCAAGGAAATGTGTAAACCATCCAAATTCTTTTTGCTACATTTGCAGCGAATTGACATTTACATATTCAAAACGGTCTTTCACACCTCTCCTATTTCAAGTGTAGAGTAGGTGATGAATACAAAAGCTGGGCTTCCCATATTTGCTATGTGACGTGTGTCAGACGTTTTACAGCGTGGGCAAAAGGTAAACGACATGCTGCTTTTGCTATTCCTATGATTTGGAGGAAATATAAGTGATATGACTTCTAAATCCAAATACACTGTAAAATGCCCTAATATTACATCTGCGCTGAGACCAGTACCTCACAGTCCGGAATCACCTGTGCCTAAACCTCCACAAAACATGGCACTAAGCGACGATGAAAGTGTTGATGATACCAATGCAAATCGAGCCCTGCTATGTTGGCAGACTATTGCTGGACGTTGAAGTGAAATGTTTCTGATGCAATTTACAGCCGAAAGTCATGTATCACCACATTTTCCAAGTAAATATATCACTTTGTACGTCATATTTTGATGATTTATACACATATTATGACATATACTTGAACAAAATTTCATTGCTTTGTTACTCTGAAACCCTGCCTGATAGAAAAATTCTGATAGCAGATATGTAATAAGTGTAAAAATTACCTACCAAGTTTACCCACTTTACCTCGTGAGACAAAATAAATCTGAAATTTTGTTGACCATTGTAATTAATCTGTTTGAAGGTATAGTTAGTTCTTCAAAAAGATGATGAACAGCACCATTTTCAGGAAAACCGTATTTCTTATTTCTCTAAATCAAAATTCTTTCTAAACAATTTTCTAAACAATCTTGTATCATCAATAGAAACATTTTTACACAATGCCATCGTAAAGTTAAGTTGGAATAATAATTTGTTGGTACAACAGAATTCTGAATTTTCAAGTATGTGAAGTTTAAGAACCATATTCCTTATATTCTTTTGACTGTATAGTAAACATTATTTTGTTAATCTCAACCTCATACTCTTAAACTCTGATTAATATTGTGTCAACCTAATCCCCATACTTCAGCAACTGCAAAATATTGAATATCCCCTGACGAAGGTGACAGAGGGTTTCATTTCATTTACAATTATTGATAGGAAAGTACTATCTATCACTTACACGAGCATGAACGATCTGTAGCACGTACAAACACACTTTTTTGCTTGTAAGTGTATATAAATATAATCTTGATTGAAGCAAGTTTTTCTATTTACATATCGCTTTTCAACTAGATAGAAATTGGGAACTCACAAATCACCTGAATAACTCCCAAGCAAACGATATTGAACTTTGTTCCTGAACAAAGAGTATTTTTCGCGATTATGCGGGCACCTCACACACGTTCAACTTCCGTTCTCGCCTAAATTGCATTATATACCGTATTTCTTCACTGGCACGAGACACGGAAACGACGCCAGAAGACGAACTCCCTTTGACGCGAGCGATGTGACGTACGCCTTGTCACTCTCATTTTTCGACACACAAAGGAGCAGAGGTTCACTCCTCCGACCATTGTGTGTGAAAACCTTCAATCTCGGTACGGTTCGGCGGGAGAATGTCATAATAAGGGTATTCTTTGCATCCCGGAGGTGATTCCCTTTGTTCCCTTTCATCTATCCAAATTATAAGTAGAAAGGCGAGATAGGAGATTCCAGATTTAAGATCTGCACGGGTCGCCTCCGTTCTAATGAAGGTACAATTTCACATTCCTCTTCGAACAGAGAGACGTGTATCGCAGAGGGGTCCAAACAGGAATTAATCGTTAAGAAGATGCTACCTGTGTATAGTTTCATGTAGCTGTATTATCTCTTATACAGACAGGATAAAGGTACTTAGAGACAAATTTTACGCACAGAATAAGCATACTACTAAACATATTAATGGTATTTCTAATGTTTTCTTTCTATTAAACACAGGATCGCAAGGATATTCACAATGTGCCACTTTTAAAGTTAAAGGTAATTATCTTCTTCATTGCTACATGTCATGTTCACTTCGAAACTTAGCTATTTGTCTAACAATGGCTATCCATTTCTCACTGTGCTTTACCCACAATTATTAGCTTTTCCAAACTACTTCCATTTCTTCATGCAATGTGGTATATGTTAAAATTATTTTATAGGAGATAGTTGAGAATCTTGCCTTGATTCGAAGTTGTCTAAGGATGGAGACGATGCTCCTTTTACTTACTTAAATAACTGATAGACCCCTTATTTTATTTTACATAGTTTGTTAAAGATAAATGCCATTGAGCAACCTATCAAAACAATTAACGCGTATTCCATGTAGTTGATAGTGTCAATTAACACAACAAATATTCCTATAAACTAGTATCAACCTTCTTAAACAAGAAACCGAATACACAGATGTGTTTAACATGTTGGTGGATTTCTTGTTTGGAGAGTCGTTATAAAAACACAACAGTGTTTCCCGATACCTTCAAGTGAACCAAAGTGTAGTTTGTAAATTTTTGAATCGCTTATTGGAAACTTGAAATATTTGACAAAGACGAGGATAAGGTTAGCCAACATCAACAACACCAACACACGATCGACACCCTTAAAAAGTGATACCTAGAAGTCTCACCATTAATGCAAATCAGCTTTGTAGTGAGTTTTCTTCATTCGAGGGCTACTATCAACAAAAACAAGAAATATTTTGCATAACTCTTCTCAAGAGGCAACGCTCCTGGGCATTCTGTATTACTAGTCTTAAAAGATGAAAATGTTCAGGTGGCTTTCTTACAACCTAATACGACGACATTGCTTCAGGCACTTAATCAAGGTATCATTAGATAGGCCATATATACTCGATATGTGTTCGATGTTTTCACTATGCTTGAAAACTACTCAGATATTGGTCTCATGGAATGTTGGAAGTCATTCACAATGGCTCATGCAATTGTATTTTTCAAGGAAGCAGCGGACGAATTGATACCAGAAACGATAGTGGTGTGTTGGAAGAATTTTTGTATTGATATCCTTCGTAATTCTGATGACGCTCCAAATATTGATTCATTTCTCACAACGCAGCAAATAAGTGGAGCAGGGTTTAACGATATAGCTGCAATAGAACTGATAGGTAACATAGATGTACAGCATCAAGTGTTCGCTAAGGAGGAATTGGAAGATCTCCTCAGATCTTCCTCAGAAGAGAGTGCCAATGCAGACGAAAGTCATCAAGAACCGCCATAATGGATGCTTGGATAATTTTCTGTAATATTTCGAACGCCCCAAACATTAAAAGAACAGATAACAGAGTATGACCTAACAATGGAACGCAGCATAAAGACTACTCGCACTATAACAGAAGCCTTCAAACCGTTGCGAGATCTGTTTATTAAACGGGAAGACAAAAACGACAGCTTCCAATAACAATGTTCTTTCAAAGCACGTTCGCTACTATCCGCTGTTAACTAATTTGAATATTGGATAATAAGCAATGTTAGATCAGTCAAAAATGTTAGCTCAAACGAAATTTTATGACATCGAAGCAATTAGTAGTACTCTACTAAATCCCATTGAGAACAATGCTATTCTGAGTAGCATACTCTTATTTGCGATTTGGTGTATGACGGTAGATGAACAGCTTGTATCTTTCAGAGGATGATGTCCACTTCGGCAATATATTCCATCAAAACCTGGACGATATGGAATAAAATTTTGGGCCATTTGCGATAGTATAATAAGCTGTGCATGGAAACTTGAAATTTGTCCTAGAGAGTAAGGAGAGGAAAGAGATAAGAATCAAGGACAAAAGGTTGTAAAACAATTAGTAGAAGAAATTTGAAACTCTTTGAGGAATGTCACTTCGTACAATCTTGCAAAGTATTTGTTATCCAAAAACCTAACATTAGTTGGTACGATCCGTAAAAATACGCCGGAATTGCCATCATCATTTGTAGATCCAAAAAATCGTCAAGTGTTTTTCACAAAGTTTGGTGGTTTGGGCGATGATTATTTCATATTGCCCAAAGAAACGTAAGATCGTAATATTGCTTAGTACTCTGTACAATGAGAAAAATGTTGATAATGGCAAAAAAGAGAAACCTCAGATAATCCTGGACTACAATAGAACAAAAGGTGGCTTAGACAACATGGACGCAATCATACACCGTGAGAAGGATGACGAGGAGATGGACTTTTGTAGTTTTTTTTTAATATGATAGATATTTGCGCCAGTAGAGTAGTAGAGTATAAGGACCCCGAAACAACAGAAGAAGAAGAAGAAGCTGAAGCATCTACTAGTTCTGAGGTTTCAAGAAAGAAGAAAAGATGTAATGTTTGTCCATCTTCGAAAGACAGAAAAACAATTTGTGCACGTTGTAAAACAAATGTATGCGTTGAACACTCCGTAGTTATATGTAAGAAATGTGTTTAACCTATTTTACCTTTATGTATATGTTATTTTATATTTCTGGGTACTTAATCTTTCTTTGAGAAAAGAGAAGTGGACCCATATAGAGTGCGTATGTCAAACAAAAGAATTTCACAGAAAATCTGTACAAATTGTGGATAATCCTTGAATAACGTATTCAATTAGTACTTCCCAGAAACATGTTGGGCATCCATGGGCACAGAAAAATTGCAGCATTTTATAACAGAGCAGTATTCCATTCATTTACCACAATTTGGTACATGAATGAAACAATTTTTTTTAAAACAACGATTCAAAATTGTTTATTTATTAAAAAAAACATAAAAATGACACAAGAAAAAAATTAAATATTCATCAATTGAATCCCAAATTTAGAAAATAAATAAATAATATGCTAACTTTATTCATGTTCACCGTATATTTTGCAAATTATTGGGTTCTCGAAGGCACATTTTCCACACACATATTTGTTGCATTTGAAACAGATTTTTGTAGTTTTGTTTTCTTTGCAAGAACCCATTTGGCAGCTTTTTCGCATTTGCACACCAGAATCCGAACTCGGATTTGTTGACGTTTTCTGTATAATTTCTTTTTCTTCCTGTTGTTGAAAATTTTCGGCAAGTTCTTCAGCTAATTGGAATAAAAATTGTTGTCTAGAAATTTTTTCGTCGGTTGTTTCTCTGTATAAAACTCATTCCAGCCAGGTCAAGAATATTGAAGAAAATCTGCGCAGGCCATCTTGGCGATTTCGATTTCACGGAGTATTTTCTTGCCATTTGATCCGTCATATCTACACCGTATTTAGTACTATTGCAGAATCTGATCGTTTCAGGTATACGCTTACCGTGTTTTTCTATGCTTATAGATTTATGCTTTCAACTTAGTAGAGTGAAATTCGCTATTCATTCGTCAACCAACAAAAAATATAACGCAATACAGCAAAATATATGATGCAATACGAAAAATTGTCTAATGCAATGGTTTTGTATCGCAACCACATATACAATCTTTATGATACCACATGAATCTTTGCACGGGTCAAATGACCCGTTGCGGTAGTTAGGGCAGATTACATATATTTCTCGGTAAAAAAAAATTAACAAGAGAGGAGTAAATATTGAAAACACATTCGATGTATTTTTTAATAAAAGTAGTAAAGGCAAATGGCGATGTGATAAGAAATTCTGACAAAAAGTCTAAAATGGGTCATTTGACCCGTCGTGGTAGGTTTAGGGTTAATTTAGCCATAAGTCCTGAGAAGAATGTTTGCCTCCACTGCGTAACCAAACACTACCAAATAGAAATCACTTTTCAACTTAAATCGATTTACCGATTTTTTAATGGAAGTTACACAGAAAATCTAGCTACCTGTATAGTTATCCCAAGTGATAATTCTGTACCATAAAATTCGAAAAAGTGTGATATAATCATATTTAATTAACTGATTAACGAAATGTTAATCTACATCTACAATCTCTGTAACACACTAAAACAACACCACTGTTAGTTTCTAAAATGTAGCAGTTGTAACTCCAGAAAAAAACATTTCAGCTTCTATAATGTTTTAAACGGATTTTTCGTCATTTACGCAAAGGTTTCGATCGATTTGTTTACGTTCCCATCGCTAGCGACCAGAAAATAAATCGCTCAGCCGCACGACATGTGTTAACAAGTACATTATATTAAATATTGCACTACACGATGGAGCGTTCAGTTGTTCCTATCAAATGGTACCCCGCAATATTGAAATGTCGATGTCAAATGCATGTGATGTATGCCCTGTATTCATTACCTGAAATGCTCGCTTGCATGTCGTTTATGTATATGCACATGCATACATGTGTGTTTTTGTGTATGTAATGCAGCACATATGTTATACCAGTATTCGAACCGAATTATTATTGTAAAGTTTAAATGTTTAACGAAAAAATCGCAATAATGAGTTAAACTGGACGTCGGCGTTGTATAAATAGACTGTAAGAAATTTCGGCAATTTTATCTATGAAATCTGTAATTATACCTCAAAAATCGTCGAATATTACCCGAAATTAGAGGTAAACGAACTTTTACCTGGAAAATAAGTTAAAATACACTTCTGTCATAGAAATTTACCCTTATAAAATTAAAAATACCTGGTTTTTTGGTTTATTTTACATTTTAATCGGTTTATTTATTTATTCTCGTATATTTTTGCCAGTTACGACATTATTTCCTCATAGGGTACATTTTTCTCATAAATGTAATTTTTACTTACATTTGCGGTTTTTCCGTAGTAAAGATAAACTAAAATATTTGTTACAAGACACATGAATTATGAATGACTCCTATTATGATTTCTGCCATAATTTAGATGACATGGTTTCTAATGACCTGAATGGTCCTGAATCTTTACTAAATCCATATGTATGTATAAACAATATACCTGCTACATAGTAGTACAAATAATTCTGACCGAAACACAGATATACGCAAGAGTGTATTTTACATACGTGTTTGTATTTACTTAACAAATAACTATTTACCTGCGCATCAGCATTGACACCAGCAAGAATTGCGTTTAACGTAAGTGGCATATTCTGTATAAACAAAAAATCTATGCACTTTGCGTCGAATAGGTGCTTGCGTGTTCTCATCATACGTTTGTAATCCGTCATTTAGTTGTATGCCTTTCCTTTCCTTGGGGTTTTCTGGACTTGATAAAGAACCAGTTTCTTGCTCCTGTTTTTTATTATATATTGTACGCTCTGAGCAACCCAAA
>JARFOC010000364.1:725679-741930 GCA_031763485.1 Osmoderma eremita | reverse complement strand
ATGTCGCGAGATACTTCAAAGTCATTTTAATAGTCGTAATTACGTTCCCAGATACCTATTGTGCTAGTTGGGATAACAGTAGTTGAAATCACATGTGCAATTGTGTCACATTCTCACAGTAACGTCTTTGAGGTTAGTGTTATTAAAAAGTAATTTTTGTAACATTGTAATAAACGGAGGTAGTATTTTATAGCCCTCGGATGCGAGTTATGAAATTGAGTAATCATCCAAACCAATCCCTGTACAAAAATAATAGATAGTAAATTAATATCTGAAAGGCAAGCAACAACACAAAAGATTCAATAACAGATTGTTATCACATACATTCCTCAAAATAATTTGATTACGAGGCATTGCAAATTCAAGGCGTAAATAGATTTAAAGCGTATCAAGGTATGCGATACAGTGACCGCGAGACCAACTGACCAAGGCGTGGGTGGGACCAGTCCTCTGTCTCGTTAGTGTTACCTGCCTTGAGATATCCAGATAGACCTCACTCAAGTGGCCACTAGTAGTAGGCATAGCATACATTCTAGTATTAGTTTGGTATGTGTGTATAACGTATAGCGCGAATAAAAACAAATCACTATCAAAGCATAAAAAGCAATGCAAAAGAACATGTTAATTTCACGATCTATTTCCCATTCAATTCTAAAAATAAAGGTGCAAATTGTCAATGTACACAATGTTTGAGTAGTTTAGCTGATATGATGTAATTCATACTGTGTAGATATGCAAAATGTTCAAGAATGTAGAATATTATAATGAATGTTTAAACTTTATAGATTCAACAAATACAATAATGGGAGGAAGTCATTTATAATTTTCTAGGTTACTTTAACATATATATTAGATTTATGACAATTAAGAATTTTAAAAAGATAGCACTTCTTATTACAAAATTTTAATTTACATTATTTATCATTTTCTTAAACATGGATATTTTCAAATACATATGTGGCTTAATCATGCATTAAACAATACCATACGAAATATTTACAAAAACATATGTATATGTTAGATATACCTATTCATTAGAATGAAAACAACTATAATAAATAATTATACAATTCATTTATAAAATAATAGCGCCACTAACAATAACATAAGAAAACTTTGAATCGCATGAATAATAATTACAAAAACTAAAGAGCAGAAATTCTAATACAAAAATTGAAAGGCAAAAATTAAATTTTCGTGATTTCGTTAGTACTTATAGGCTATAACCATTTTTTTTAAATTTGACTTTAAGTTCCCTAAGCGTGGGAAATTTGTTATATATTTTAGAAAAACTAATTTTTGTCTTCTTTAAACCATATTCGCTGTTGCAAGAACCATTTTTAGTCGACCTCTTACATTATTTATTATTGTCCTTATGACTGTGGACTTATGTAATGTAGTATTAAGACCGAGATCAAGGCAAGTATGTTTTGTTGTTTGAAGTCCTTTCTGCATCAGATGTTGTACTGCAACCTCGATAATATTCTGATCGCCATTTTCTTTTGTTGGATGCAAATTCGGTTTGCTCTCGTTGATAATCCCCAGAATATTACACCGTAGCACATCCGGAGTGGAAGGCTGAAAACTATGCAGCTGGTTTCTTTCAAAATGTTTTAAAATGTCTTTGTTTATAATATCCATGGCCAATCTTCTACGGTCATATGAGTCCGATGAACATATATCTATTTTTATAGTCCTCAACCAGTCAATAATATTCAATTTTGATTGCTAATAGAGCCATAGAGAAAGTACATATCACACAGGAATCACATCCACCTTCTGAAATCATCGAAAATTACAAAACTCATGTACCATTCATCCAGAGAAATTTCAAAGTTAACTGGCAGGATGGACTGAGGCCAAAATATATGAATACACTTACACATTTCTACAAAATTAAAGTTCATATAATTAACCGAAAAGTAAAATTGAATACCAACTAAATCGATCAAAAAGAATAGTAAAACACATTTGAATATTGCATTTAAGAAGGTAAATAGGAAACGCTAGCGTTGTATATTATATATAAAGGTATATAAAGATTTTTTTTAGAATTTATTCAGTACTTTAGAAAGCATGGTGTAAATAATATGACTCCTGCCATTGATCCCTTGTAATTGGCTTCGCGCTTTTGGGGAGACGCTTCAATTATTATTATTATTATAAAATTTTGGCATATGGAACTTGTAAAAATAATGCAAAATATCCTTAACACTTTATTGAATAAATAAATCTCTATACGAATTTGGAGAAATAAGTTGCAATCCTCAGTAGAAACTATCTGTTTCCTTTGTAGATTCTACTAAGTGTGGAATGTTAATTGCATTCATATATTCATTTAAGAGGTAATGGTATTTTGATTTAATTTTATATTCCAATCCTCTATTATTTTATAACTTGTCAAAACAAATTTTGATTACAAACAATGTCTGTACGATATTAAAGTTAACAAGAAATGCATAAACTTTGATCTCAAGGAGATTCATATAGTGCAATGGTAGGAATAAATAAGAGAGATATAAACCTAAACACCAAGTCTTCAAGCAAACGTGTTCTTTATGTATAGTTTTAATTATATACTTGTGTAATAGTAAAATTACACAATTCAACGACAATTACCGGTATTTGCTTATAAATTTTATGTAGACGTTGACATTTTCAAATGCGGTCACGTTCGACGCGCCATTGTAATATTTCTAGAAATAATCATTATTAAGACGGCGAAAATCTCATAAAACATAAAAAAGAAATTAAAAATACCAACTTAATGATAATTTTACACAAACAATTGTGCGGAATGTGTTGTTAAAACGCATAATATTGACACAGATTAAGATGTGTGAACATAAAATATGCTCTCATATACGACAAATATTTATTTAAACGCGTTTATTTGTTTATATCCGGGAACTATGCCATAATTTCCGGAATATCTGTCCGCAAACACTCGTAAACGTGTCGAAGTAGAAGAAAGAAAAACTAGCCAAATATAGCTCGATGAATAATTGTTATTGTACGTACGTATATCATAGTAACAATATTTACACAAAATTATCTATGGAAAGAGACTGCTAGAAACCGCATTTAGTGAATGGGTATTGCGAAAGGTTAAGTTGAATACTTCCTTAGGTGTTTATTTCAATGGTTTTATTTCTAAATAAGCCGACTTAATAGGAACATATATACCTACAGTGGATAGCTAAATTGTTCGGTGCAAGTCACAGTTTACAGCTACATAAACTCCTAATGAACAGTAAACCGAACATTTGAGCACATGTAATAATAATGGTAATCCGAGCTTTATTTCCACATTATACAATGTGAAATAAGTCAACAACACATAATTGTGCAACTTAGAAACTAATAATTACAAAACATAAACAAACAAGGCAGTATTCATATTTATCATTCATGAGAAAAGTGCAGAGAGATGATTCTGCGTATTTCTTTTCCAACTGTACCTACATATAAATGTGCATGCATGCAAAATTTTAAAACTAAGTTTCCAAATAAGTATTTTGCTATTGTCACTTCCTTTATTTAATTTCTACATAGGGTTGGATAAAGCCGAAAGTCGTCTGAAGATTTTTTGCCTTATTAGTTTGATTGTTTTTCGGCTCTGTAAGAACCCGTAAGTCATTATTTCATTTTGATTGACATTTGAATAAAACGCTAGGACACCTCAATTTTTGTTGTTTATCTATTACTAACACAAATTCTTCCTTTTTTCCCATCACCTTTTGGAATATGACGTCATCATTTTAATTTTTTTCTCCTACTACTATTAAATCTAATCTTTGTACAATAAAAACAAAGAAAAGCGTAGAAAACTAATAAAAATCTGAGTAACATTTATTTGGAACGTTATCTCTAGTGTATCGATTAATATTGTATTTGAATAGTAATAACAGTAATAACGATAATAATAATAATAAACAATGGCTGCCACACAACAGGATCTTATAGAAGATTCGGGACTTTATTGCTACAGAGAACAAACAATAATTTATGCCGGATTCAAGAGAAAGACTACAGTAAATACAATAAGCGAATTTTCACGACATAAACTTCCAAAAATTATGCTGGGTTATGTGATAATCTCGCGTTTTGGCGAACGATCTATTTGAGAGGGGAATACGTGTGACGTTGACGTTACGTCATTATTCAACATACACGAACATAATCTGGTCTCCAGCAGATTATGTTAGATTCTGTCAAATTGTATTGAATTGTTAGGTTATGAGATTTGTTGAAATGGATCCGGCTAGTACAGAATTAGTTAGCATTACTATAAATTTTAAAGGTAATGACTACCTAGTTACCTAGTTAATTTTATTAAGTATAGGTATCTAAACGAATGGGTTTTCCGGTTCACTGCTATGTTTTTCCACAATATAAAATCGGCAAGTGAATCGCTTGAAATTTCATTGTAAAGTGCAATTATTACACTAATTTTTGGCCACATGTTATGACAGTTCGTTTAAAATTTGTATTACGCACGGAGTTGGTCATAAACCTACATTTTTGCGATGATTTGTTTTAGCAAGCGGTGGGGGTAACGAGACGTCATACTTCATGTACATCAAACATAATCTAACATACACTAAATCCAAGTAAATCTTCCTCGCGAAAATTCGCTTAATGTGTTGAAGTAGATGTCTTAATACTGGCCACTATATGTATTACGCAACTGTCCTTAATAAACTGGGAAATTTGCAAGTAAAAATAGAAACTTTTCAAATGTTTGCGTAGAAAGTGTTTTTGAACATTTATTATTTTAGAAGTCGTAAACAGACGGCACCCGTATGTAGAAAACAATAGATATATAGATTTCTATAAAACTTTTGTAGGCTTAATGTTATACTGGGTTGAAAAATGAACGTATATGAATAGGTGCAAAATACAGTCTGCAAACAGCCTGCATTACACCGAGAAAAAGGAATTTGTTAGATCAACAAAAATAAAAGTGTTGATGACTTTTAGGTGACATCACACAATTTTCGTTAGAAGTAAACCCTTGAAGTATTTACTCAAATTACGTCGGCTATTGCAGCGACATTCTTCTCTTTGTTAAATTTCATTTTGTTTGATCCAAACACCTAATTTATTGTTGAATATATAGAAAGGAGTAAGGTGAAAGAGATCTTAAGGAAAAAGAAAAGAATGTATGTGTCAAATCAAATAAAGGAAATGGAGAATGAATACCACACCAAAGGAATTAGAAATTTCTATAAGGATGAAAAGGACTTCACAACTGGGTATCAAAGTTACTAGGAGATGACGAATAGATATTGCGATATTGATAATACACTTTGAGAGAGTGTATTAAATGAAGGTGTGGAAGTGGAAGAAAATGAAAGCCAAGGAAATATTACTGCTGAAGAGGCAGTCGAAAACGAAATAACAGCGGAGGTTTGAAGTACAGTGCAGAACTTACTGCTCAAATGACTTACTTTGCCATTTTTGAATCCATTCTTCGCTACCCTCTCTCCTTTTAGGGCACTTGTAGTTTATACAATTTTATTTTATACAATTATTTTTAAATTGCATAAAGGGCAATTCGCTACATATTTCGACTTCAGAGGAATGATCACTGCCAAAATCCCAACTCACCATGCGCTATTCATCCTTCAATCGGTCTCACTAATTCGCAAAAATCTTTCCGATCTACCCAAAAGACATCATCATAGTTACGTTACAAGATCGTTATTTACCTGTACCCAATATAGAGTTAACTAAAAACTCAATCATCTATAACCCAATCAAGCTGTACAACCATCTGCCAATCCAGCTTATATCGATTCCAACCTACGTAAATTTTCGCAGGAAGGGAAAAACATACCTCCTAATGCAACTCCTTTACGTGGTTGGCGATTGTTTTCGGGGAGGGTACTATTAAAGGTTTTCCCTTTTTCCTTATCTTTGTCCACAACATCTGTAGTTTTATATGACAATAAAGCACATTTATTTTTATTATTATTATTATGCAGAAGCAAATCCTGGACCTCATAATTAAAGAATGGGAAAACATACCAAAGACGTGTAATAAGGCAGTACTGTTACCAATATACGACAGAATGCAAAAATTATAGGGGTATTGCGCTGCTGGACACAAAGTACAAAATACTGGCTACCCTAATAAAACAAAGGTTAGAAAAACATGCAGAAACAGTACTGGGAGAGTAACAAGGAGGCTTTAGAAAAAACCGATCAATAACACTGGTTAACAAGATTTTTGTCCCAAGTAAATCCCTGATTCCCTATATACTTTTGCATGTAGAAATCAAATTGTGTTTTCAGAATTTCTCCATCACCCTTGGTTTTTATGTTGCAGGATATTCGCTTATCCACCTAAAATATGCATGCATAGATATGTAGTATAAGACAACACGTCTTGACGTTATTTCAGTTGTCAGTTAGAGCTCGGTACTGATCAATGCTGATACTGATGATGCAATGGTTAATGTTTAAACATAATATCAGGCGCCTTTTATTTGATTATTTGATTTTATTTTGATACTCATGGTTTTTGTGTAGAAACATTTTAAATATTGCCATCTATAACATGTTCACTTTTAAAAAAATATTGTTTTTGTGAAAACTCAAAGAATGGTTAGCAGTAGTAATCACTTAATTTTGCACATTTGTACCTATGCAACAATGATTTAACGTTTAAAGCACAAAATATTTAATCTCAATATGCTCAATTTTCGAGACAGAGATAATTATTCTTATTATTTTAAGAAAATAACTAAAAGTTAATGGGAACTCCCTTTGCTATGTGTATTAGTGAAGTAGTTGCACATACATACATATGTACACAGTACATATATGACCATTTTCATGTGCACAGCACAGCACAGTTTCCGTTTAGTTCTTAAAGAGCAAAGACAACCAAAACATAATAATATCTATACAAAAGATACCTGTGTATGTGTGCACATATATTTTACAAATTTCAGTTGTGCTGCCGCTATTATGTTTATATTAAAGGGCCATAACGAGAATTAACAACTGTCATAACGTAAACCGTGGTTGCATGTAACAGGCGTTAAAATCAGTTAATGATGACTTATGCGCGTGTCGGAGGTTAATCTTGTTAGAGGGGCCTTTAACAGAACGAAAGAGGACCGCTACAATTATGCCCCATTCAAAATAAAATACTCGTTTCGATTTATCTATGTTCTCGTTACGTTACGCGCTGTCCATGTATCAAATGACTTTACCAGCGACTGCATCGATGCAGCAGTCCCCAGAATACGTGTGACTTCTTTCTGATAATTAGATTTTATGTATTCACGCATGCCAACAGCAGTCCTGTAACAATATTTAAATAGATGATCACAGTACGTAAAACATAATGACATACTGACACTGTATCTCGCACAATGTACCTGTAATCCTTAAATGTATTTCAAATAATTTCAGGTGCTTTTATATCTATCAACTATTTATATTAATGTTTATTGTTTTAGTATTCTTTACTTTCAATTTGCCTTATTAAAACTTGCATTAACCAGTAACGTTACTGATTATACAAGGAATAGTATTGAGCATTTCTTTACCTTACATTAGCCGTATAAATATTCCATTTACATAAAAAGGGCTTTATAGTCTAGTTCATCTTTTAAAGGAAATATTGCTCTTATGGGGATCGTACCCAATGTTGGGAAATCTATCCATAATAACATCGACAGCCATCGACGGATGTAGTCCACAACAACAACACTTCCTTTAAATGGTGAACTGGACTATAGATGCGAATATACTATCCGCGATTTTTTGCCTCATTGTTCAATTAGTGCTCATTCGAACATTTTTGACAACAAACATAAATCTATGATATCTCTAATGCACTTGATCCTGCAGTAACTTTAACTTTAGACAGTCACTTAAGATAGAAGTCAACTGTCACTGTCAACAGTATGACCCAATTTAAGGTTTTATTTAAATAACGCAAGTGTTAACCTTCCTATACTCGCGTCACAATATGAACCACGTATACCCGCGCGCGGTCCCTCAGACCGACATTTGTAAAGCCTACATAACTTATATAATTTAAAAAAAGTTAATATATTTCTATTTATTGTTAGAAATGTATGTATTTAGTATTATAAACAAACATTTTAAAGAAAAAAAATCGTTTTATTTATGACTAATAGTCTTTTATTACAGCCTTTCTGAAAGGGGTTAAATTCTTAAGAGCTAGAGAAACTTCAACAAGAATATACATATCTCCATTCGAAACAAACAAACGAAAATTCAATAATTCCAAGAAAATAACAGGAATTTAAAAAATGCAAACTAAATCTAGTCAGACCTGGTACAGTAGCGACCGGAACACATAATGGCATGTTCCAAACAAAAATATTTGTTTGCAGTAAATACAGTTGTAAAGAGCTTTGGAATTTTTTTTTTTTGAGCTGCAATCAGAACAACGGCCTAATTAATTATTTCTAAGTATTTTGGCAAGTCTTGTCTCATCATCCATGGTAAATTCATATTTATAGCTCGTAGTCTTCTTTGACATCATATGATAACGCTTCTAAAAACTGTATTTTGTTAATTTTTATGGACGGATTGTTTTGGGTATATATAATATAAGAATTTATTGCAGTTACGTTCATTAAACTATAAAATATCACAATTGGCCATCTGTTTGTTCCCCTTGCAGCATTGTAGGTTTCACACATTTTATCTACCGTATCCACGCCTCCATTAGTAGCATTATAGTCTATTATAATCTCAGGTTTACCTGTTTTTTGATCGGTTTTAGCATCATCATGCACACTAGAAAACAGAAGAACATTTTTGTCATTTTTTGGTACGTAGGAAACAAGAGTGGAATTGCTTCTGTGCCCAAATAAGCTTGACTTTTCTTTACGGCTTGTTATATTGGTGAATTGGTTGGGGAGTTCTTTCTCGTTTTTTCGAATGGTAGCGATGATTGTCAATTTGAATTCTTATTCCAGCTTATCGATCAGTGGAATACTTGTGGAATAAAAATTATCACAGGTGATGTTGCGCCCTGTATTATAACTAACATCGCAAAGACGCAGGACCACAGCCACTGACGAATTGTCGAGTGAGTAGGAACCTTCAGGCTGTTTTCCGATGTAAACTTCCATCTTTGATGTGTAAAACATTTTGGCATCTGTCAATGCGTATGCCGTATCTATTAGGTTTGTACGGAATATATTGCCGAAACTTACAACGACCTATAAATGTCCCTAATTTCTCGTCGATTGTGACAGATTGTCATGGACTGTAAAATTTGCTGAATGAAGCTGTTATAGTATCAAACAATTCTCGTATGGAAGGTAATTTGTATAGCAAAGTACGTGTATCTCGTGTATGTCTGTTATCAAACCTTAGACAACGTAAAAGGAAATAAAAACGGTTCCAGCTCATAGTCAAACGAAAGATCTCTGAGGAAGAGCCATCAGTTCGGAATACATCTTTAGCGTTCAATCGATTATTTCTTCGAACACCAGCAAACATTAAAGGACCAAAAAATGCTCAAATTTCTGCGGCTCTTTCGATTTGAGATGAAATCCGTTATATTTGTTGGTTAGTGAACTTTGTTATCGGAGAAGAACAAGTTTAATATCAAACCCGACTCCCTTTAGTTTTTAGCTTCGCCTTCTACACCAGGAAGTTGAGTCACTAAAGTTTTAGAACGTGTTCTTACTGTTGTTGAAGGAGCATTTTTGTTCACTTTTTCTTCCTGTACATCAACGGAATTCTCATAGTCATCCTCCAAAATCAATTTTATTTGCTCGTCGGCCATTTTTATCTTAAAATATAACCTGTAAGTAATTTGCAAATACATATATGTTATGAAACTATCTCAAAAATAATGAAAACAACACAAATTTATATGAGTTGTTCAAAATATAACTAAAACGCCACTGTTATTCACACGAACTTTGTCACCGCAGTAAATTGAAACTTATTGAGAATAATGAAGCTAACAGAAATCATAATACGCGGCGTTTTTCGTTTATAAGAAAGAAAACGAAAATGTTATTAGTCGGTCTCACAGACCAATGCGTGCGTATAGGAGGGTTAAGTATAGTTGAATTTTGCTTCTACATATTTTTGGAAACAGTTGAATTCGGGTATAAGACACGACACATAAAATATGTTCAGAATTTAGCAGAATTTAAAAACGAAATAAAAAAAGGTGTTTCCATTAAAAAAAAAGTGAGATGTCAACTTGTTTTTGAGTCAGTCTGTATACATGAAATAATCATCAAAGAACGGCAACCAAACCAAAAATCAAGGGTCTCCATGGTGTTTTCGAGAAAAACACCTGAGTTTTAAAGGAATTTATTCCAACCTTTAGGTTCTCACAGTAAATTTTAAGAAAAAAATAAGGAAGCAATTTAGTATAGACATAAATAGTTACCATAGGTGAATACTGCTATTTCACAGTATGATACAGTTTAAATTGATTGCATCTTAAACAATAAACCTTAAATCTTAAATCTTTCCAAATAAAGTGCAATTGTTCACATAATAATAATACAACAAAGAAAAACGCTATGATTCATGCCTATTTTCTAGGCATAAATATGTTTGTCTATAGGTAATTGTTCTATTCTATATGTATATTTTTTAGGCCAAATCGTTCCCATTATTCTTATTTGTATTCAATTTCATAAGACATTTTCGATAAATTCTTCTTTAAGAAATAAAGATCCAAAATATTGTTTTATACCTATGCATAAATAAACTACAATAAAATGTAAAACTGTTATATATAATTAATATACACCAACAAGATAGAACAATAAATCGACAAGTGCATTAAGTACTTCGTATATAACTCCAAATATAAAGCATTAATTACAAACCGAAATATGAATCATTGGTTAAGACGAAATCATTCATTTACAATGGGGAAATGTCGTTCGGACGGCAAAATCATTCGAACGATCGTTCACTAAGTTAAAATCGAACAAGTTTTAAGTGAATGATCCTTCGAACAATAACTCGAACGATTTTCGCCCACCGCTATTGAATGCCATTTCCACGCGCATATCTCGTCAGAGTTCTAAAGCGTGCACGGTGTTTACTCGGGATTCATCGCACGTATTCCATTAAATCCTAGTCGGCCCCGCACACATTTTTCGGTGCGCACAGAATTGTTGCTAGTTAGAATATGTGTCTGCTTTTAGGCGTAACAGTCTTTAACACATGTGGTTGAATATTTTTAATAGCAATTTCATAAGATCAATTATGTGGAGCATCATTTTTTAGGATGTCGCATCATTAAATATCAACATAATTGGCCGGATATGACCCAGTGGGCAAACAATAGCTGATTTTCTAATGAACTCATCCGTTAAAATGTCACCAGAAGTCGTTGCGTAACATCAGTATTGGCTCATTATTCCTCACTATTAGCTAATTTTTTTATCTCTTTCTCCGGAAATCGACATATTTCGTTACATACATTGGTGCGTTTGCTATAACAACAGTTCCTGATTTACAATTCATTGCTTAATTTACAGTTACCGATAGGTAGAGTTTATGGACGATATATGGACTGAATAACTTTAATATTCGGCTTATTAATGTTTCATATAATTCCCATATTTATTTTTAAAAAACTATTTCTTTATTTGAAAGGATAACCATAATACTGCATAATAAATAAATGTAAGGTTGTTTTGCTCAAAATCAACCAACTAAAAAACGCGTAAATCCCCGATAAAGCTCTTACTTTAATATTCCGTTTCTAATAAAGAAGACTATTTTACGTGGTTTTATATTGTCTTGTGGTATATTTCAGTCAGTATTTGCAGTAGATTACTTATGTATCTTAAGATACTGAGAATTAAGTTGTACAGTTTCTTGAATTTTAAAGAATAATGCTTAATGGGAAGTGTGCAAAATAACACTACATGTAATCATGTACATATACTTTTTCAAATTTAGAGTGGTTTATTTATAAAAAAATATCTGCACAACAATGTATACCTGAAATCATTTTACGACATATCTACCCTACAAGTTTACTTAATACCTACTATTCCAAGACCCCAACATTGTCTCTTTTTTAACATCTGGAAAACGTGTTTTATAATCCTTAACAACTTGAAATAAAAATTGCTTTTGCTCTTCGTCCTTAGTTAATATTTTGTTATACTCATTAATTAGCTGGATACCTCTCTCAGCTGTGTCATTTACTACTTTAAGATTGTTGATAGTTTTACAACACTTGCTGTAACTTTCGTTTTTATTCCAAGTTGGATCGCTTTCCAAAAATTCTGAAGGAATATTCAATTTTTGAAAGTTTGTAGAAGTAACGGATATAAAGTAAATTTCTTTATTTTCATTATTTTCTAACCCATTTAATTCCTCTACTATTACCCGTTTGATGCCGTCTTCATGTGACGCTGGCCTGTTTACAGCCCTTACCATTTCCTTCTTAACATCAATCGAAATATTTTCATCGAAGAATGATAAGGAAACATTTTCAGGATTTAAATTTAACAAATGGTTTTTTTTTATTTTACCACATGTAACTTTAGATATAGTACTATCGTCTATGTTTTTATTAATTCTTTACAAAACTGGAGATCGTGAAATGGGTCCATTATGCCAAAGGTGTTGTAAACCAGGCTTTTATGTAAATATTTACTAGAAACAAGCATACCGCGTTAATAACTGATTTCTCTTTTTGGGTTAGTTTAAACTGATCTTAAAAGAAAAATATTTTTAAGCAATAAATGGCTTTAGACTTTAGAATGTCACATCTGACGGTTGTTCTTCCAAAAACAATTTGGGAAGTAATAAAAATTCTTTACTACCATCTCGGGGGTGTTGTATTGTTAGGAATGAATTTATAAAATCGACAATTTCAGATTTTCGAGGCTGCAAAATTTGCTTATTTATTTCGACTTGAAAACCGGTTTTAAAATTAGTTTGGTCTATTTTAGGCCAATATTATTTAAAACCTTTAAATAAAGCAAAATCAGGATCAGATAAAGAGGGCATTTTTACATCAAATACACTTCACACATTGTATCAATACACATCAAACGCAATATTGTATGTACCAGGTATGTACCTACCTGTACCTAATATTTTGACCTGCTTGCGGCACGCGTTCCTCTTGTCGGATTGAGTTGAATTTATGGTGGTTTTATTTTTTAATATAAAGGAACATTTATACAGGGTGGTCAGGTAAAAAACCTACAAATTTTTTTTTCAACCCTATACAGATATGCCACCCTATTACCCACATTTAATTATTATGAAGATAATGATCCGAAACATAAAGCATACGTTGTTTGTGAATGGTTATTGTCCACGGGTTATAGAAAGTGCACGCCAGTCGGCGGATTTAAATCGAATAGAAAATTTATGGGAACAATTGGATCGCCAAATACGTTGTACAAGTATTAGTTCAATTAGAGAACTCATAGAGACATTACAAGTGAAATAGAACGAAATTAGTTAGATTATACTAAAAAAATATATCTAATATGCCAAACCGTTTAGAACAAGTGATAAAACAAAATGGTACCCTAAATACTAATATTTATTTAGTGTAGTATAAAATAGATACATACATGTACATGTTGTAGAAGCCGAATATTAAAGTAGATACCCGAGATTTCATAAACATTATATTAATTTATTATGTAGTATTATTATTATCATTTGAAGGAGAAAAATAGAATTTTTAATAAGTAATTAAATTATATATTACAGAAACCGAATATTAATTGTAAATGTTGAAATTATTCCATTGATAGAACCAATTCAGTTATGTTGCTTCTAATACAAAGGTATTTGTCATTTTTACACACAGAAAGAAAAAGAAATTGCGAGAACTGATGCAAAACTTGTACGGTGGGTAATACTGTTGCTAACAAATTACCAGCCAAATAGGGACGGCAACAATTTGTAGGTTCTAAATGCCCAAGATTTGTAATAGATCCTCTACAGCTTTACAAAAATTGTCTTGCTGGTGAATACTTTCAAATCATATTACATTAATGGTATTGGGGGAAGTAAAGTATAGGAATTAGTTATTGGCTTAAATGTAATGTACAAAACCATAGCTTATTGTAATCGAAATGATACATGAAAAACGTACATGCTTTCAATATATTCTACAATAAAGTAGTTTGGATCAAACAAAAAAAATCAAGAAGAAAGAGACAATGTAGGTTAGGTATAGGATACGGTATCTTAAAATAAATTTAAGTAAAAAATACCCCATACCATCTTGTTGAGTAGAGAACTCTGAATACGCATCCTCAGCAGAAAACCACAAAGGAAAAATTTTATGTCAAGCGTAGGCGTTCTAAGAGCAGGATTGTTCTCGGAGCGCTACGCTTGACATTAAATTTTTCCTTTGTGGTTTTCCGCTGAGGACGGAAACTTAGTTGCCGAAATGCGTATTCAGAGTTCTCTACTCAACAAGGTGGTATAAGGTATTTTTTACTTAAAAGAAAGAGACAGTTTCTGTACAGCGACATGATTTATTTTGACGTAGCAAGTTCCTTCTTCTCAGGCCACATGTATACAATGTATGAAGTAAACACACTGTTCGGATTACTGCCTCTGCACAAAGTATTAATTAATTCGGGACGACACGTGTTTCGGGAATACATGGATTCCCATTATCAAATCCGAATCAATAACCGAATTCATTCCGTTATTCGATTAATTCCAATAATTAATACTTTGTGCGGCAGGAGTAATCCGAAGAATTTGTTTATTGTGCTGCCCCACCGTTCTTGCAATCTTTTACTACTAGTGTGTGTTGCTTTTATCGGAGTAACTAAGTAATTATAACAAAAATAATGATTACCATAATTATCCGACGAGGTGCAATAACGAATGACTCGAGATTAAATAGAAACACAGAGGGTGCAATTTATTATAGGGTATTACGTTTTAATATTTTACCATGTTACATTCTATACCAAAGAAGAATAATTAACTAATGAGTTTGATAACTATGTGTCATTTTACCGGTTTTCTTATGTTTTTGTTTCTATGGTGTAATGAAAACACTTTGTGCATAATAAGAAATAAATAAATAAATATTCACGTTCATTGAAATTCAGATATAAACGATTTGCTAGTCAACAGCAAATGTCATTCATGCGGCCCCCTTTTACTCGCATTCTAATAGTATGTATTTATCACTACCAGCAATTAACATGTCAAATGTTGTTATCTCTTTCCACTTCACTGAGCGCTTCCTGGTGCGCTGTTCCACGCAACAGAGAAACATCGCTAAGAATCAAACTGCGAATGAAGAGTATTTGAGTTTCATTGGACGTTGGTAAGTAGCCAATAGTGAACTAGGCCGTAAACCGTTGCTAGGAGACGACGAGAAATGTGTGAGTGTATTACGGCATGTTTCTACATTTATAGATGTTCAAGTATGTGTGAATTACGTATGCATACGCATATATTTACATCTTTGTCGTGTAGCGTTTCTAAAACGAGCTCATTGTAATTCTAAGCATAATCGTCTAATTTGCAATGTTAATGCTTGCGAGTGCAATAGAAGTACATAACAGAATCGTTGGGTATTTGTCCCCATCATTGCTTGTTTTATTCTAGGATTAAGCATCTGAAAGCAACAATTACTTTCATTTTTATTTAGATGCATTGGTATATAGACAAATTGCATGCGACAGACATCGACGTAATCTCCTGTCGAATGAATGGAATGAATCCTATGAATTGAAAAATCTTTTTTCTACATTTACGGTTTTGACACAGCCAGAACAAAATCAACGTCGATACGTTTTGATAAACCAGTTAATAAATGTATGCCTTCAAATGTTGGAGTAATTTACGTCAGCACGCTGCTATAAATTGGCTTTAGTAGACTTGAGACACCTGCAATCATTTGTCCTATTTCGCAATTTAAGAGTTTTAGAAAGTAATAAAAATTGTTCATACCTAACATAATTTATTATTAAGTAAGTGTTTCTTTTTGATCAATCACGTCAATAAGACAGATTTTCTGCGTGTATGTTTATGCCCTTTTATCGTCTAAACCAGTGATTCCCAAAGTGGTCCAGGTGGACCCCCAGGCCTCCATGGGAGACTCGACGGGGGGCTACGTTGGCGTGACAAAAAAATGGGGGTTCACGATTCGTAAGCGGGGGTCCACGAAAATTTATCTGGATTCGATAGTGAAGAACTAAAATGTTGGCTTGAGTTCACCTATCAATGTAGGCAGATAATATTTTAAGAAGCTCAGCG
>JARFOC010000364.1:690873-717993 GCA_031763485.1 Osmoderma eremita | reverse complement strand
AATTTGAAATTTTAATGTTCGGACCTCAAACATCAGAACTATTTTAGAACTTGAATTTGAACTGTCATGCGCACTAGCGCTAGAATTTAAAATTCCAGAACGATTCTCAAACTGAAGGTCTGAACAAACCTAATTATTACGTGTGACGGACGGACGGATATTGCAATGACCATCGTTCCCAAACAAGAACAATTGTTGCAAATACAGTGCTTCATTTGAAATCATTTCACCAATACAAACTTATCCTTAATGAATCTGTCATAAAATCAACTTCTTCATCTGGAAATTGTTCTATAAACTGTTCGATGCACGATTGCACAGAATACGTTCAGGAACCATCTGGGTTCCTAGTTCCATAACAGAAGTATGCCATTAAAGTAAAAGCATCTTGTTCACTTGTAAATCGCATGATGTAACAAAGAATAACTTTGCCAAAAAATCTTATGGCTAAAGTTCCACAATATTGCAATAAAATAAACAATTTGCAACAAATAAACAATTTTAATTGTAAAGTATTCTAAAGAACAGTTATTATACAGCGAAAAACAAAAAAAAAGACACAATATATTAATAAACAGTAACAATAGGTGTCATATAAACCATAACTGCTTCCCAGGCTCGCGCTCCGAGCACTCCAGAGCAGCCTAGAACACTCCCATTAACTCGTTTGTGTTTCAGATTCAAAATGTTTCTTACTCTAGATTTACCTACCCCTTTCCCCTCAAACACCAAGATATTTATCAGAGTTGTACACTCTTACGGAGCGGGACGTGTGTGTGCTTACTATGTTCTAGGCTCTTTGGAAGTGGACTACTCCAGAACAAAATGTTCCAGGGTATTTTGCTCTCGCCTAGCTCATGTGTAAGCTTATATACACATTAATGGCATTATAATTGCCAGCCCATACTGCAAACGAACAAAATCAACCTGGAAACATAAAATTACTAAATTGACCGGTCATATTGTTCTTGGAATTTGTTGCTCTCGCTGTATCTTTAGAAATGTTTTAAATTCACTGTGAGCAACTTTAAGATGACAAAATCCAAAACTTAATTTTTGGTTTTGTTTTTAGTTCTGTTTGTAGTAAAGATTCCTCTGTCCCAAACATGTTGAAAAGCGTGAATACCAAATGCGTTTAAAGAATATCCAAGAAAATTGTCTTTAATTTTTTTTATGAGACGCCCTGTATATTAACCATTCTTTGCAACGTCAGTTAAATTTTCTATTCAAAAATATATGCGGTTCCTATACTTATAGCTCTTGCAATTAAACAGCCGATTTTTGACATTTCTTCTTTTTATGACACGGTTGCCGCGCATTACAAAACATATCATATGGTTTGACAGATGCATTAGGGTCGCCCATCTTATGCAACCCTTGAAAAATAGTTCTGCCACCCCTCAAAAATGTTCCATTTGATGTAAAAACAGTACTGGTGTCGCATGCAACTTTAATTCTGATAAAAAATAATTATTACCTAATTATGCAAATACGTTGTATTTGTAAAGGAAAAATGTATTACAAAACAATATTTTGTTATCCTGAAAGCACATATAGAACAAGAAATATAGTCTCTATTAAAGCAATAATAATTATGCTTAATGGCAAATGTGTAAAATAGCACTACATGTAATCATGTGTATACTTTTTCAAATTTGTAGTGATTTATTTATAAAACAATATCTGAACAACAATGTGCATGAAGTGATTTTACGATATATCTACTCTACAAGTTTACTTAAGACTATTGCAAGACCTGCAACATTGTCTCTTTTTTAACATCTGTTTTATAATCCTTAACAACTTGAAGTAGAAATTGCTTTTGCTCTTCGTCTTTAGTTAATATTTTGTTATACTCATTAATTAGCTTGATACCTCTCTCAGCTGTGTCATTTACTACTTTAAGATTGTTGATAATTTTACAACACTTGCTGTAACTTTCGTTTTTATACCATGTTGCTGGATCGCTTTCCAAAAATTCTGAAGGAATATTTAATTTTTGGAAAAATTTTTTTAGAAGTAAGGGATATAAAGACGTAAACTTCTTTATTTTCTATTTCATGTAATTCCCCTACTATTACCGGTTTGATGCCCTCTTCATGTGGCGCTGGCCTTTTTACAACCCTTACCATTTTCTTCTTAACATCAATCAAAATATTTTCATCGAAGAATGATAAGGAAACATTTTTAGGATCTAAATACCACAAATGGTTTTTTATTTTACCACTTGTAACTTTAAAAATACTGTCGTCTATGTTTTTATATTTTATGAATTCTTTACAAAACTGGAGGTCGTGAAATGGAGCCTTTTTTGCCGAAGGTGTTGTAAACCAGGCTTTTATATAAATATTTACGAGAAACAAGCATATGTCGTTAATAGCTGATTTCTCTTTTTATAGTTTAAACTAATCTTGAAAGAAAAACATTTTAAAGCAATAAATGGCTTTAGACATCCCGCGTGCGTGATGAAATGCACCAGGGCGATGAAATGTCACGTTTGACGGTTGTTCTTCAAAAAACAATTTGGAAAGTAATAAAAATTCTTTATAATCATCTCGGGAGTATTGTATTCTTAGGAATGAATTTATAAAATCGACAAATTCAGATTTTCTGACACCGATCTATCCCGCAATAGCTAATAAAATGAGGATTATTAATATAATATTGTATGTATCAGGTACCTACCTGTACCTAATATTTTGACCTGCTTGCGGCACGTGTCCCTCTTGTCGGATTGAGTTGAATTTATGGCGGTTTTATTTTTTAAAATAAAGGAACATTTCTACAGGTGGTGGTAAGTAGAACGTCAAAATGACAATGCATTTGCTAAATGTGAAGTTGTGTTTGATTGTATTGGTATGCTTTAAGATCATCGCTGTCAAAAGTGGGCTGTTTCGTTGCGAGAGATATACAGTGCGGACGTAAATTTTGCCCTCCCCCCTCCCCGTAACTTTTGAAAGGAATGAGGTAGAGAAACAAAACAAAGACGAGGTGAAACTTGAGGCAAATTATGATATTTTGGTTATAGCGCGATGCACTGGACTCAAAACGTAAGATAGATGGCGTCGTTATCTTTAAAATTTTAAATGGGAAGTATGTTCATATAAAACCTCATTTGTAAGATATTTTTATTATGTTTACCCCTACGCAAACAGTTTGTCCATTTTCTATGATTTTACGGGCATATCCGCAATAAAAGTTAAAGGTACTTTACCTTTCTGATAACCTTCGTATTTATTTAATGGTGCATGTTTCCTAGGAAACTTATTTTAAAATTTAAAAGAAACGTCAAAATATTTATGCCGATTTATTTCTGACAGTACACCTGACGCTACGTTTTCTGCCAAAGAACGAGAGCATACCATGGTAATAATCAAATTAAATATTGCTAACACAGTCAGAAATAAATCGGCATACATATTTTGACGTTTCTTTTTAATTCTAAAATACGTTTCCTAGGAAACATGCACCATTCAATAAATACGAAGGTTATCCTAAAGGTAAAGTGTTTCTATCTTTTATTGCGGGTATGTCCGTAAAAACAAAGAGAATCGTAAAATTGTTTACATAGACGTAAACATGATAAAAATATCTTACAAGTGAGGTTCTATATGAACATACTTTCCATTTAAAATTTTAAAGATAACAACGCCACCTATCTTACTTTTTGCGTCAAGTGCATCTCACTATAACCAAAATTTCATAATTTTCCTCTAATTTCACTTCGTCTTTGTTCCGTTTCTTTATCTCATTCCTTTTAAAAGTTACGAGGTGGGGGGGGGGGGGGGGGACACATTTACGTCCGCACTGTATATTGTTGCGGTTTTGAGTTATTTTAATTTGATGTAGGCTATGAAAGTTTGACAGTGACACATTTTCCCTGCATTGGCAGTACAAATACTCCGAATATGTTTTCTAATAAACTTCTATGCACTATACATATCGTCAGTATTCTATCGCTCTCGTTCTCCGAAAATAAAATCTGGCACGATATAGTCTCAAGCTCGCGCTTTGTTTATTCAATGTTCGTTCACCATGTACCGCGCTTCCCACAAAGGTTTTCTTCCTCTCTCACTAACGAAAAGTGCTCCGGACTTTTCGGTCGGACTTTCGCTCTTGCATTTTTAAAGACGCACGCTGGCTATCTTCTCCAAACATTCCGCCTTTTCTCTTTTTGCAGGGGGGTTTCGCTGGTGCACTCGCTCAGATTGTAAATTCAACCGTATGAAGTACATTATAAGATTACATCCAGCCGGCGGAAGAGTGCGTGGTTGCGTTGTGATCCGCGTGTAGGCCGGAAATGGAAAAGCCGGATTATGTTCGACGTATTGCCGGTATGCGATTGTTTTAGTAAAGAACCACGCAACAAGGAGAAATAGTATGTTCATATATACAGGTGTTCCACCAAAACCAGAATCTTTAACTACAGATCTATTTTTCATTTTGGAAAGAATGGATGATTTCGTCAATATATTGGTTTTGGCAGATTGACAGTAGCATGTTTTGCGGAAGCGTGTCGGATGATGTGGTATATGCGTTTAAGACTTCCATATTTGAGTGGGATACATCGAACAGAAATTTAATGTCAATACGATAAAGTTCAGGTGGGTATATGTGAAACAGATCAAGTAAGGTGTTATGATCATATCCTCCACTGGGTTAAATGTTACTTTGAAGTGAAGATATTTTAGAAACCGGCATTGCATTTTCTCAAGCGCAACATAATGAGACTTGAAGAGTGGAAACCACACAATGCAAGCATATTCCGTTTTGGAGCGAACAAAAGCATAATAAAGAAGCAAGATAGAATGAAAATTAGTAAAGCTTTCAACATTTCTAATTATGAAGCCTATGACACGAAGAGAAGATGACGAGATGTTATTAATGCGATCTATAAAACTGAGTTTAGAGTCGAAAGTAACATCCAAATATTTAATAGAACAACAGCGCGGAACAAGTTCAGTATAGCAATGATAATTTAATGTAATGGGATTGAGTTTACGCGTGTGCGTAATCACATTACATTTAGAAATGTTTATAGATGGATTATTTGGAGAAGATAAATTGGATATTGTATGTCGTTTACGCCATGGATCGCAGCATACATTTTTAAATAATTCGCAAAAAGAAGTTTATTATAAACTAGCCAAGAACCCAGATCTAGGAGTGCAGGACAGTCTATTTTAATCATAACTAAATTAAGTAGGAATTTCGCACTATGTATGCACATATCTTCGCCCTGAGAAACTTTGGCTTGTGGATCTCAAAGAGAGTCCCGTAGTCTGTATGACGTTCCGAAGCAATGGACTCCAAATGTAGGGATCTCTTGTATATTATCTCAACAGTAAAGTAATGGCACACATAACCTTGGATACATATTCGAGGCGTGTAATAAAGCGTTCTCAGTATACGTTGGCCGTGAGAGTGTTTATACGACCTAACAATGAATCCTAAATTTCTCGACGCAGCTAGAGAAATGGAAAAGATAGTTTGGAATCGAAGATAACTCCCAAATGGATGTATCTGTATAGGTTCCTTTATTTCAAACACTGACTAACTTCTCAAGGATACTATTAATCACAAATTAAATTGCGATCAATTGGTTGTTCACCATCTATGCTTGCACTTTTGGCTTCCTACCTGTCTGACAGGAAGAATTATGTTTTCTTCAAAGGATTTTCCTCTTTTTAATATACCTCCCATTAATTTTTTGTTATTGTTATTAATGACTTACTTGAGTCATTAGCATGTAGGACGTTTGCTGAAGACATCAAAATATTCTCTTGTGTCCTGCTCTGAGCATATTGAGGCTTTACAGTTGAATTTGGATGCCTTAGTTCGCTGGTGTGACACATATTGTCTGAAGCTAAATATTAATGAATGATGTTCTGTCATATTCTCGTAAAGCTAATGGTATTAAATGGGCCTATTGCATGAACGAAAATCCCATTAATGCCGTTACTACCATAAAGGATTTTGGTGTTGCTTTTGACTCCCGTCTAATTTTCTCTGAGCTTACGAGGTGGGTAAATTAAGTAATGAGACTGACAACGTAGCGTTTGATATTGAAATACGGAAGCAGGGTACATGGAAGGGCGACAAGTGGACATTGCAATACGCGCTCAGTGCGAATTTGAACTCGATCAAGTCATTTGGTTGTCCGTTGTCGTTTTCTTTTTTCGTGAACCCGGTTTTTGTAGTGCGTTCTACAAATGAAAGACATTAATTTCGAGCAACGGTGTGCTATCAGGTTTTGCTTCAGACTTGGGCAAAGTGCAACAGAAACTTTTGCAAAACTTCAGCAGGCCTACGGAGACAGTGTTTTGTCAAAAGCCCAAGTTTTTCGGTGGTTTAAGGCATATTCAGAAGGAAGAAAGTCCATGGGAGATGAGCCACGCAGCGGATGGTCTTCAACTGCAAGAACCGGTGGCAATGTCGAAAAAATCCGCGATCTTGTGCGTTCAGATCGTCGGTTGGCGGTCAGAATGATCGGGGGACAGTTTAATTTGTCTCACACCACCGTTCATCAAGTTTTGACCAATGAATTGGGAATGAAAAAGATCTGGTCGAAAATGGTTCCAAAAAACCTTTTGCAGGAACAAAAGGACATCAGGAGAGAAACTTTTGGAGCACTTTTTGGAATCGATTGAAAATAATGAAAATTTTTTGGAACGTGTCATTACTGGTGATGAGAGTTTGGTGTTCGAGTACGACCCGGAAACAAAACGCCAGAGCATGGAATGGCACACTTCAGGCTCTCCAAAGCCCAAGAAAGCAAGAATGAGTAAATCAAAGATCAAGAGCATGCTGATTTTTTCCTTGATAGCTAGGGAATCGTTCACAAAGAGTTCGCTCCTCAAGGTCAGACAGTTAATCAACATTTTTATCGAGAGGTTCTCGAAAAACTCTGAAAAAGGGTCATGCATGTGAGACCAAACATCAGGAATGATTGGATCCTGCATCTTGACAATGCGCCTTGTCACTCAGCAATTTCCATAAACGGTTTTTTGGCCAGCAACAATATTTCCGTAGCTCCTCTGTCTCCTTATATGCGTGACTTGAGTCCTTGTGTCTTTTTTCTCTTCCCAAGATTGAAAATTTATCTGGAGAGACATCATTTTGGGACACTCGGAAACATTCAAACGGTTGTAACCGACAAGCTAAGAGCGATTCCAATATCCGAGTTCCAGCACTTGTATGAGGAATGGAAGAACCGTCTCCAAGGCTGTGTGGCTTCCCAATTGAGTTATTTTGAGGGAGACAACGTTCAATTGTTATTATATTCATATAAAAATATTTAAAAATATCAGTCTCATTAGTTAATTTACACACCAACTGAGTTTATGCAGCTCAGAGATATTAGGGGTGGAAATTTTACAAATTTACACCGTGTATTTATTTCATTATTTAACAAATTTAAGACTTTATATTTGCAATCAGAGCAAAAAGGATATAAAAGTTTCTTAATTCACCTTGGAGTCTAAAGAAATAGCAAAGTAAATAATAATTTAATAAGAATTCAAATAAACACACTGTTCGGATTACTCCTCTCGCACAAAGTATTAATTAATTCTTTGTGCGGGAGGAGTAATCCGAACAGTGTGTTTATTGTGCTGCCTCACAGTCCTTTCCAATCTTTACTAAGAATTCAAATAATTGCATGAACATCTACTGCCTCGTCACCTTAATTGTTTTAAATATATTATTAATTAAAAAAAATATATTATTATTAGAAAAGATAATATATTTTAGACTTTTAAATAAATAATTGCATGTAATAGGGAAAAGGAAACTTTCAGACCAAAATATTAATCTGACAAAATAATAAAGGATTCTTTTTTAATCTAAAAGTACTCACAGCCAACGTATACAATCTCCGTAATATCGAAGCCAACAAACCAAAACAACACACAATTTGAACAGCAGTTTATAATCCATAACGACAGGCTGCGGGTCTATTTTCATTACAGGAGATCACATTTTCATGACCGCCTACTCACTCCGGTTCACGACTATTACGATGTCGCCTAAATAATCCGGCGGATTCACCAGATCGCGTCGTCCGGAATCCGTAACCGCTTTTCAGTCGGTCGGTCGGGCGAACGGACGAAGCCTTTGTTTTGTATTAAAATTCTTTTCTAATACATGTATGCATGTACTTTGATCGGGACACGATGCACACGCGTTCGCGTCTTTTGAACGCGACAGACGGTCGGAAACTAAAAACGCCGCAAGAGCGTTATGTGCCGCTTTTCGTCTTGTTGTGACGAAGAGTGTGTTGTTAAGTTCGGCCGAGCGGAGTCGGGAAGCTTTCACGTGCGAGCGCCGCAGGACAATGCGGACAGCCTTACCGTTACCACCGCGTGCTTTCGACGCCGCGTCGCTTCTGCGGACGTGGGAATCCCATTCCGTGCGTGCATGTAATTCACAATGCGATAACGCACGATTATTTCCATCACGATAGGTTGTCTATATACATACAGGGTGAAACATTAATGTGGCAAAGCTCGATATATCCGTTATCATATAAGATATAAAAAAAAGTCATTTACGAAAATTATAGACAGTCTTTAACTAAACATTTTAAAATTATGTCCTTATATACAGGGTGTTTCATATCACCAGGGTGAACCGAACATATGTTTTCTTAAATGAAACATCATGTATATTATTTCGGATTTAGGTTAAGCTCTTGCCTCACATCCCCAATATACAATTTTATTGAATTATACAGCGTGTTTCAGAAGTTATGGTCAATTTTATATGCAAATCACTCTACAGTGAACCTATGTTCAAGGTCTTGTATACTGTAAACAACACAGTCTGAAATTTTTCTTTTACAAGTGTCAGAAATTTTACATGATTCATGTTAGCCAGTGTTTAGCACCTTGTGTTAGTTTAAGACGACTGGAGTACTGTAACTGGCTAGTGGGAAAGTTAAGCGACGACATGATCACCCATGGATCCTATCCAAGATATGCCGGCTTCACTGATTATTTCACACGGACATTGAAAATTAGTTACACGCAAATTTACATGGTTCGGTTTGTATAAAGTGCGCTAGTTATATGAACATGGTTTTTATAATTACTATCATAGATGAGTCCCATAAATTATAAACCAAAACCGGCGTCCACGCCAATAAACGTTTGCGTTGTGTCTTGTGGTGGAGTTAACACTCTGTAGGCGCTAGGCAATTTTCTTTTAGGTTATGTCGTGCGTCAAACGCTGTAGTCATTTATGGCGTCAGTCTCTTCAGGACTAATTGTTCATACATCCTTCATTTGGAATCTTGAAACAGAGCGAAACTTTAATCTCTAACATGCAACATAAACTAAATTCAACATGATAATCTTATTTAATTTGAATTGAAGTTGATTAATTTGAAGTTCCACAGGTTGGTTCGCCTTTTTTACATGTTCGAGATAACACATAAATATTTAAAGTCCACTCATTTTAAAAATATAGCGTTGCGATAAATATCTCGCCCGATTGGCTGAAATTTTGGACAGATCTACGGAGACAGAGAGCTTTTAAATGCCCACATAAAAGGATAATCCATTAGGGTTAGAAATTATAGTTTATGACTACCTCATATTTTCCTTAAATGATAATTTTATGATTGTCGTCATGTTGACATTTTACATTTCAAATTTTAGACTGTATTACTATTTAATTAAATTTCTTCTGTGCAATATAAACAGTGATTTCAGCGCCCTCTACTGCATTCTTAAAATGAACCGAGTATATTAGAGAAAATGCACCGTACTATGACTGACTTTAAAACTGACAAATATTGCAGAATACCGCTTAAATGCATTTATTTCTTCTATGCTATCGCTTCTTGCAATCTTACCAGAGAGTTTTAGTTTTGAATGATTAATCAGGATTGTGCTGGACCAGATGCGATTTTGTGGAAAGTGAGGTGTATCACTCTCCACGAAATCGCATCTCGTTTAAAAATAAACATCGACTTCAGCGAAATGCACAGAAGTCGTAATTTTTTTTTTTTTCGTGAGCTTTACTAGCTTTTATTAACTCTCACAGTACACGAAACGAAATAAATGAAGGGCGGTATGACCTAGATTCCGTTTCGTTCCGTATTTTTATAATGGACTCCATCATTGAATAAATAAGATTGGATTGAGCAAATTAATAAACTATAGTTAATAAACTATAGTAGTATACTTAATAGATATGAAAGTTTAAAATAGATATTAAATTCGTCATTTTAATCAAGTATAGTTAGGAAAGTTTTTCTAATATTGCGTGGATATAGTTGTAAAAACATGTTTTATCACATTTTATTGTAATTCGAGATTTACTTGATCAACACATCCACAGGAATAAACACTCTGTATCACATTGTAACAGTAACTTTTTCTTTTCTCTGCAATTTGCACAATTTTCTTGGAACACCTCATTTAGCAGACTCTACGGTCTTATTGTATTATATCATAGTGTCGCACGTTTTGGCAACGAACGCAAATGCTAATCCAGAAAAAGCTGGCGTTGTAACATCTGCGTCTTAAAAAAGCAATTAATCTATGCAAATTCTTTTTTCCATAAAAACCGTTCTCCTTGTAGTGAGCGATTTTTCTCTGGAAATATTTTACATTATGGTTTCCACTTACAAGTAAAGATTCCAGCAATAAAGTTTTGTAATATAAAAGTTCGGGGTTTAGTTATTGAAATACGTAATTTTATCAATATTGTCTTTTTTTAGTGTGTTCCTGTTTAAGAGTTAAAATTTAATAGTAAAAACTAGTATGAAATGTTGATCATACATAATTCATTAAGGTTGTATATACACTTTCTTGTTACAAAAGTGACTCGAACAATTTAGTCGATTGTTTGTTGGTTAATGAGTCTTACAGCTCCCTCTGTTATTTAGTATCACAACTATTAACATTGGTTATACAGGTATCTTCTTTCTAAAAATATAGAAAGAAATTTAAGTTGGTTGCACTGATTTTTGATTTAATAGGAATTTTTTTCTACAAGGTATTTATAGCTTCGTTAGAGGGGGGCGCACTAGTATACCTTTGTGTAAACCAGGGGTTACTCGACCAATAGAGGGCTCTGAGTCTAAAATTGTAGAACTCTACATAGAGTATTTTAAATTTATATTACAATTCCTTTAGCTGTTAGTAGTTCTTTTGGTTTTTACTTATTGTATAATCATCGTTATTTTTATTATTGCAAAGAGTGACATGTCCCGATTTAATTATTACTTTGTTAGCGTACGTCGAGCTAAAGATGATTTATCGCCACCCGACTTTCTAGTGTAATTATATTTCTAATGGCTATATTTCTGTCGAGTAGGGTAGATTAATATTACAGCGAATTGTTTTCCTGCAGAGTGTTTAGTCTGTCGGTTGGTATTGTAGAAGTCAGTGCGTGAATAAAATTATTATTAAAGTTGGTTGGTAGGTTATTGAGTTTGAAAAATAAGTTGATTTAACAATTTTGTGCGACAGGAGTAATCCGAACAGTGTGTTTATTGTATTCCATCCGGTAAGCAAAGAGATTAATTCCAATTGTAAATATAACTTTGAGGAATTCATTAATCGAAACCGTCAATGTGTGCTTTTTACGCTACCTATGAGCTCACTTTCTGAACAGAATTATAGAAATAGAATAGAATGTGCTACTTAAAAATCTGAATGACATTATGCGAAAAAAGCTTGTATAGAGGAATGAATGGAATTTTGAATGGCATTATGTATCCTGTTAAGTTTGAAATATGAGATTTGGCGCGGTAGTCTGATTAGTTGGGTTGGCAGACCACCAGAGCTATACTCACAATTGCACCAACTTTCCGTACTATATTATTTCTGGATTACTTATTTAATCTCTTAATCAGAACTGTTACTCACAAATAATATGTTATGAATATTTCACAATATTACGTAATGAATTAAAAAGAACACTACTATAAAAATTTTATTGCTCTTACAAATAAATATCCTTATTTACAATAAGCGTATATACATAATGTTAATGTACTCATTTTGTCATGCATCCAATATACTTTATATATCAACAATAACAAATACTTGTGCTTTATTCTGTTCGGGTTCATCAATTATTTGCATAGCTGAATATGTGATAGCTTTAACTTCCGCACCTTGTGGATGCTTGCCTATTACAAACTCTTCTCCGTAACACTTGCATTTAATTCTGAACTCATCACCGGTCTTGAATTCTGTGATTTTAACTTTACTACAAATTAAGAACGGTTCACAACAAAATAAAAACAACAGTTCGTCTAAGAAGTGAAACAGTAGGCCTTGTAAATCGTCAGCTTCCGCTTCTATCTCAGCTGATTGTTTTATTTCAACCGTCTCCAACTCTGTCATGTAACCAAACATTGATATGGCACATTGTTCGAAAGCTTCTACTAAATTTTCTCCCCAAGCATGCAATCTAATAACAAATACAAAGATGTTGCGCTTACACAGATGGAATTAATATACACGAAAGATTTACTTACTGAACATCAGCTGTATGGTCTAAATCTGTAATCAAATTTTGTGTGAGGGAAATCCAATAAAAATTAGTGACGTATCTACTTACACTCATATTTACAAGGTGCTAATTTTAATTCTTCTGGGCTAAATTCTTCCATAATTACATTAGTGGTTTTAATGCATGTACAAATATAAACATAACCTTATTTTTTAACGATTTGAGTCATTTGACTACAGCGATTACCAGCGTGAAGTTGTCATTTAGTGGTAGATGTTAGATAGAGCCAACAGAATAGCAGAGAATATCACCAATTCTTCAATTCCTGTAAAATGATCACAGATGTTATCAATTAATTAGCTAGCTTTTAAATTCAAAACTTACCATACAATACTTACATATACAAGCGAATAAATGCATATTGATATAATTTTGGCGTTTATAAAATTAAAAAGGATATTTTGAAATAAAAAATACCTATATCTATCGAAAATTAATTGAAAAGTTTGAATCTAAACAATAAAAATTTTCATAAGAAAAAAAAAAACACTCCCGAAATGCATTTTATTGTCAACTGTACTCTATTCAACAACATTAATCAGGACTAGTTTGAATTTTTTTATTTAATCGTTTTTCAATATTATAATACTTTTCACTAATAAAAAAACGTGTCAATCTTAACTCAATACCATGGTACTTATTAGATAATTCTTAATTTTAAATTCCTGCAATATTTAAAACTTAATCGTATTTATATATACAACGTTTCCAAAACAAAAATATTCCATGGAAGGATGAGTATAGGCATGAATGCGAATGATGTATGTTATGTATCTTAACGATTCGTTTGGATGCTATTTCCCTTACCCTTATTGCAAGGCTGTTACGGATATTCCAAGTTTGATGCTTCTGTATAAATATTCTCTTCGAAACATACCTTCTCAATTGAAACAGTGCAAATATCTGACATTTTACTTGATGATTACAGATATAAAGTGTAGGTGTAGTTACTTTCTGTTTTTATTTGGTGTCATGACAGTGAAGTTTGAACGAAGTATTACAGTTGAATTTTTTATATTTTCTGAATATTAAAAAGAAATTTTGTTATCTAGACATGGTAATTAAGATAAATTAGTTCTGGCGATGGTAAATTGTAATACTTCCGGCCAATAATAATTATGATAGCAGAGGACCTATTTTATTTATATTATCTACAAGGTGAGTGTTGCACTTTCTTATAAATTACAGCTTTTTGCTCATTATATTTTTATATATGTATATCTCAAAAATTATTACATTATACATTTAAATATATTTACATAATGACGTCATAAAAAATTCTGGTCACACCAGTCAATATCCTTAAGTCTGTTTATATCCTAAAATTACGTGTTTTAGATATTATACAATATTATATTATGTACATGTTATAACAATATTTTTCATTACGTTATTCTCTTTTAATTATATAAACACACGTCCAGTCATACTCTCGCTACAGCTGATAATATAGAGTTCTTTTTAATTTAAATTATATTGTATTCGTTAAATGGGAACGTAAAAATACAGATAAAGAGACAATAGTAATGTGATACAACCCTATACGTATTACATTATACACACTTCATGTATGGTAAGTAGGTGTAAATCGAGTTATTTTAAGTATACTCATGTACAGTAACAAAAATAAGTTTTCTATTATTTAGTACCATATTTCGCATTTTCTACATATAAACACTAATCTACACTAATCATAATGTAATTTACAGGGGCCCCAGCTCGATTAAACTATATTAACGAATTTCAAATCAACAGTCGATGGATTTGCAACAAAAGTAAGCAGAAACTATTACAGTGTTTTGCATTGTTTAAAATTTCAAATATAGTTTCTAGTTGCAACATATTAAGTTCTTGACAGCATATTACAATAGCTATCGAACTATTAATATTATCTATATTGTCATATGACGATGACAGAATATCTTTTAAAAATCCTTTACTTCATCTTGAGTATTTAATAGAATTCCCTCATTTCTATAATATTATTTATTTCTATACACGAAAAATGGAAACGAAATCACAAGATACTATCAAAAACGAAAGTTAATTAATTATTATGAACTATTTATTTGGATGTATGTAACAACAATTCTCTAGCACTAGCAACAACAACTGTATATATTATAACATTAACAACAATTACCAACAATGCAAAGCAGAGCGTGTCATTTTATATCTGGTTTTATATTTATAATGTATTATTATAACCTCCATCTCTTGCTCTCTACGTATACAGGGAGTTATTTGACGTTTAATTATGTCGACGGAATATTTAAAAATGAGCTGTCCATTAAGTATACAAAATTATTGAGCTTCGTTTTATATTATATCAATTATTGAGATCCTTTCGTAAAAGTTTGTGTTTTTACATCGGTTAATTTCGTAATGTAGAGTCACAAATACAACCGATTTGATCCGAAACATTTTTGGAGAAATCAAATTTTTTATTTTTCTTATTTGAATAATTTAAAATTAGTAAAAAACAATAACCCTGTGTCGTTAGTAGTTGCTAATTTTGTTTTTTTTGTACAACCTTCATATGATTTCAAAATCCATTTTGCATTGTTGAAGGCATTATATAAATATCGTTTATCTATGTAGTTTTATTGAGCTGCATATACTTTCTAGATAGTACGAAATCAAATTCAATTCTTGCGAATTTGAAATTTCTTTCAGATATAACCTCTTATTAGTTTCAAGTTAGGTGTAAGCTATTATTTTTCTAAGTATTGTTTGGTTGCTGCAACTACTTACATAAAGAATAATTTTAGGCCGTTAACGTAACTAAATAATAATTTTGTTTAGAACATGAACATTTTAAAAACAGAAAAGAACTGTATTTGTAGCTGTAACCATTGAATATTATAAGAATTTGTATAAGAAAATAATGAACGTATATACCGAATAACAGCGCCATCTGTATTTGACAATATCAAATAGCTTACACTTAACTCCGACAGAGGGCGGTAAAGTCTCTCTTGGCGGTTGCATATGATTATTACAAAATGACGTCCAACAGTCAGATATTTGCACTTGTCTATATAAATTCCATTAATATTTTAAATAATTACATAAAAATTCGGCTTTTAACTATAATAATCAAGAATTTATTAATAAAGCAAAATTATCAAATATTCAAATTATAAGGTATGTAACTGAAACGGTATGAAATTATAAGCAATTATACAGAGTGAATGTAGCTTTTGATGAAACATTTTAATTTCAAACGTTTCGCATGCAACCATCCAGTCTGTATTCGTATTATTGAAACAATCTTTAACTTTCATTTGCATATTAAATTTGTATGTGTCGATTCTCTTTCCCTAATATAATAATTTCCTCTTGTTCTTCTCTTCGATACATTATAAAATATGTATTGTATGCGTAATAGTAACAATAATAATAATTTTATTTTATTTTTGTTGGAAACGTTTTGCAAAGTTTACAATTAAAAAATAACATTTCGTTGCGAACAACGTGCCCTCGACGAGACGAAATACGTGTATAAAACAATTAGATCTGTACAAAATTTATATTAAAAGACCATCCTACAGCACATATAAACTTTTCGACATTTTCTAAAGGTCCTTTTCTGCCTGGTCGCAAAGTGAAGAATAGCGCGATCCCAACAAACAAATGCGATATAAAGAATTCAAGGGATGGTGAACATCTTAAATTCTGAATTGTTGTTCTCTGTGTCAATGGTGTTTGAGGAAGGGTTTCTGTAGGTATTATACACTAAAATATATTAGGCCTACGCGTGCTTTTTTTATATGATACCATTGATTATTATCTTTGATTATACATACATGGCTTGAGTGTTATTTTATAAGCAAAATGTATTCAAAGGATTGTTAAGCGACTGGGACAGATAGAGTATATTTGGTATACTCTAGGAGCATGCGCCATTTGGTGCACTGTATTGGTTGGTGCTGTTTATTTTGGGGTTGTTCAGGTGTTTATGTTAGCTGATGACGAAGCTCACTAACTCGTCGCTGTTAGCACTAGCGCATGCGTAATACTCAATTATCAACAGTGGTAGGGCTACGGGGTTATGAGCACAATTTCCCTCATAAGATATACATTGGGTCCAAAAAGACTAATTTTCCGCTATCTTGGATGTCATAAGCTGTTATATAAATGTGCACACGTGGCAATTGAACGGCTACTTGTTGCAGTTGAACGGCTACCCGTTGCAATTGTACGGTTACCCGTTGCAATTGAACGGCTACCCGTTGCAATTGACCGGTTATCCGTTGCAACTACCCATAGTGTTGTGTGTGTGTGGTTGTATGTGTATAGATACATAACACAACATTAGAAAGGTATGCATGCAACTTAGATAGTAGAAAAGATGGTGGACGATGGGGGTTCGACTCGACTCCGTCATTCGAACCCCCATCGGCCACCAACTCTTCTTCTCACCCCCTTAAAAGTTGTCTGTTTACCTGTCCAAGCTGGCTCTCAACCTGTCTAAGTTGCCTGCATACCTTTCTAATGTTGTGTTATGCAACTATACACATACAACCACACACGCACACACACATTATAGGTAGCTGTGGCGGGTAGCCGTTCATTTGCAACGGGTACCTGTTCAATTGCAACGGGCAGCCGTTCAATTGCAACGGGTAGTCTTTCAACTGCAACGGGTGCATATTTATATGTAAAATCCAAGACGGCGGAAAAGTAGTCTTTTTACTACTATCAACTATCTCTATCTATGCCCCATAACCCTACTTCAACTTTTCTTTTTTGCACTCAACCCATATATTATATAATAAAAGATTATTATACCTCTACTGAAGAAAGTGCCGCCAGCAGCATTTGATCCTTTACTTCAGTAAAATGCTTGTACAAATGAAGAAGAATGGGAAATTCAGTTAGTGTTAGAAATTATTTTACTTGATGGCGCTTATTTTGAATTTGAGATATTCACTTAAAAATACACAAAACACACCTAGAACACTTCTGCAACTTGAAAGTATCATTTGATGGTCTGTGCAAAATGCATTCTTCCTTAGTAAAATCCGCATTATCATACAGTTTACTTTCAAGTCGTACATAAAAATAAGTAATATCACAATAATTACAAAGAATTTGTCGAATTTACATAATATATGTACTTATTACAATGACGCATGATTCGTAAATAAAGTTATATCAGCTTACTTATATTCAATACCTCTTTGTGTATATTTAAGCACATCTAACTCGATAAAAATGTATTTTATGTATGTTAGTGTTAGAATACATTGTTTGGATGACATTCAAAGTTTCTATAACGTAAATGACGCATAATACACGACGCGATTTTATTTAAAGAAACTTCGTGTCCAAAAATATATAGTATCTTCTTTTTTTAAATTTCCTTTAATTAATGTGTATGTATATTGCATATTAAGGCTTGGCTCAGCAGCCTACATAAGTTTCATTTCGTTTACAACAATCATTTCTCCTTTATCATCATTAATTATTACTATGATTAGTAATTATATGTATAACAGTTAGTATGTATGATGATATCAAATTTGCGGGGTGGGATTTTGGGAGATTTAGGGGAGACAGACATGTGACAAAGTACTACCTTATCGAGGGCACGTCAGTTCGCGACATCATAGCGTTTTTAAATTTTTTTTTGCAGAGACCTCTAACGAACACAGCTAGTAACACTTGACCACTAGCGACACTCGCGCTTTGCGGACGAATCTAGAACTTATCTACGAGAATCGTTCCCAATTTTTATGTTCCACAGTTTTTTCTTTATTATAATATCCTTTTTTTTAACTTTATTTATTTTTTGTTTTTTGATTCTGTACTAAACAAACGTACACAAACAATGTTTTTTTTTCACAATTGTTCTGTCTTAATTATAATGCGTGTGTGTTTATGGATCTGATGAAAATAATGTTTCTACCTCTATAGTAATGTATATGTTTTTGAATGTGAATTGTATGTGGGTGAATTTGTGACTTTTTGTAGATTCTGTATTTCGTTCTGTTGCACAATAAATATAAGAAAATGAAATTAACGTCGAGTTTGTATTGTTGCTATCTGATCACCGTTGCTAACTTCATTATTGTAACTTGAACCACCTACTCCGTAAAAGCAAACGAGTATTGTAGGCACTGAACTGAAAATTGTCAATTACTCATACGTAATTTAAGAAATAATAACGGATTTAGTAATGGTGAACAAACAGTTTTATAGATCTGTTTTGGTCAAATATGTATATAAAACATGCGTAACATTATTTTATTTGAATTTCATCAATACCATCTCACCTATGTAGTTAATTACTACAATATATGTAACATTTCGTTTGTTCCTGCAATTGTATAAAACATCTATGAATATGCCTACATATATTTTAATGAACTTCTATTTAAGAACACATTTTGTAGAAAGAAGGGATAAACGAAAATAAAAACAAATACAAGGTTTTTGTTTTAGTATCATACAGAAGTTAACATAACCTTAAAAATATATCGTATCCAGAGTATGTAGTGGAACTATTTATTCTTATAGACGATGTATGCATGTTATTTTATCTGATATTGAATTGAATCTTCCATCAATGCGAAGAAATAAATCTAAATTGAAAATTCACGAAAGCTGCCTTATTTATCGTTTGATTTAAATACATTTTTGTGAATTTTAAAAGAAAGACCCTGGAATTTATAATTTTCTGGGTACTACCTATTCTTTTACCCTGACCAAAAAATTATACAAGATATCTATACTATTATTTTCATTGTTTCTCATTCGTATTACATTTTTTTTTGAAAATATGGGCTTTCGTAAATGTCCTTCTAAATTTATTTATAAAAATGATTTCTTCAAGAATTGGACAATGTATATTGATGTTTAATGAAAAATTTTGACCACTCTATTAGAGTAATATAAAATTCAAGAAGGAAATTATGATTTACCCAAACCAAAAGTATAATAATATACATTGTTCCGTTTCTTTATGTGATTATACACTGTGAATTTTATTAGTTTATTTTTAAATTAACGTGGCGACACAGTATTATTAAATTTTATCTGTTGATATGAAGAAATTGTGCCGTTTTTTGTTTTTTTTAAATTTATTACTTTCCCCCTTTTTCTATATATCGTTGACGATTCAGTTCTTGTGTGTGTGTTTGTGTTATTCTCATTTTCATTTCTTTGTTGCATCTTATATATTTCATTTTTTCTTTTTTTTAAATATATTTTCTCTTGTTTTAAAATAACACTATGTTATCAATCACTACTCACTCGAGAAATATAATATTGGTGGCAGTTGGGAAATACTCTTGCACTGAACTAAAAGTATATTGTGGTGTTCTATTGAAGTTTTAGTTTTTTAGTATTAGTTTTAGTTAGTTAGTAGTAGTAATAAACTGCTACGGTATATCATCAGTTCAGAAACTGGCTACATTCCATTTACTACAAGATTTTCTTCCTCACATTCAACAAACTTAATAATATCTTTTCCGGTTTCTGCTTATACGCCTAAAATTGCCATACGTCTTGGTATAATTATTATATTTTCTTCTTAAATTATTAACTAATCGTATTAAAACTTTCTTCCGAATTAAGCGTAAGACAACAAATCAACTCTTCGTAGACTGCATTTTGGCTGGTTGGTAAGTATATATTAATTATAGTTAAGTGACAATTTTTGACTCTTGAAGTCGTACCCAAATAACAGATTTCATAATAAATAGCGAATCATTCAACAAGTACAATAAATTTAATATCATAAATTAATTAATAATATTTTCAACAAATAACACTACTAACAGTAAGAGATAATATTTGCTTTATACATATATACTTACTACAGTCAAATATTATATATATATAAATTGAATTTAATATTGCTACTACCACTCCATCTATGTGCGGATGCCGACATTTCGAGACACATTTTTCAAATTTAATCTGTCACCGCAACGTGTGACGCTATTTCGCTATTTTTAATACTGCGAAAATGAATAAGAGCAATAATTGTTGTTCATTTCCGTAGTATTAAAAATAGCGAAATAGCGTCACACGTTGCTGTGAGAGATTAAATTGAAAAATTTCTCTCTTACTTGCATAATTATCTGTTAATTTATATATCTATATATGGAGAGGTCTTATATGATTGTCATGTCTGAAGTTTGCAGCAACATTGCCTTCCATCGTCTTACCTATTATACCTACATATTATATATGTTTGCCTTTTTCTTATTAATTTACTGCAACTTCAGACATGACAATAATTTTTGCCCTCCTGATATATGTATATATTATTGCCCATTTTCTATCTCCGTATATTAGTAACTTTCTCAATACTAAAGATATAGAATTTAAACGAACCAAATTGCTCAGAAAATAGAGATAGCTCTACCAAACGTTATATCAACGAAATCAAAAAAAAAACATAAGTATTTTAATGACACCACGGCCAACTATGACCTTCGTTAACAAAAATTGCTTGTTTGTATTGTATCTCCAAAATAAAGAGCAGATATCATTAGATTAGATTTCGCATAACATAACATACTTTAAGAAAATAGCGTTGGGTAAGATAGGCTTATATTTTGCTATTGGCTAATACGTAAGGCGAAATTACACACGACGAAAAAAACTGTCTGTGCATACGAAATTTATGTTGGATAAAATGGAATACTACCTTTTAGGTTTAGAAAATTATTAATTATTATTAAGTTGGTAATAAGCAGTGACATTTTTAGTTTATTTTCACGGGAATAAGAGAGACCTTAACATACTGATTGCTACGCTTTTGTAATGTATTCGGTTGCTTTTGGTTGTGTTTGGTTCTGTCTTGTGTTTCTCGTTATATTACTTGTTTAGAAAATTGCAGAAAAGGACGTAGAATTATAATACAATTGGGAAGAAAGTAAAACGTATGACTTAGATAACATAAATATGATAGAAGAATTTATTATTACCGCTAATACTAGATCATCATCGAAAATGTCCTCTCTAAGGGATGCTCCTGCATTATGAACATAAAACATAATATTTGAAGTAATGCGTACATCGTTCTATAATTGTGATAACTGTAGCTACTTTGAAAAAGAACTATTACAGTGTCTCATAAAAGTCTATTTTATTCCGAAGAGTGTTTGAATACGTGAAACATAGAATATATCTGAAATAAAATTGTTTCCATTTTTTTTTGGCTGGATTAAATAAACTGGAATCAACGTAAACGTATATTTTTCTTTATTTATTTCTTCAGTGTTACTTTTAAAGAAATTGACAAAGGTTATATTAAAACTGACATTTTACTTTCAAATTACCCGCTATTATTTAATCGAGTTTAAACTTTGGCTGTGTTATATGGACGCCAATTGCAGCGCTGTCTATTATGTTCTCAAAGTGAATGGACTTTATAAACATATTTCACCTATTTCATTTTAAGGTGTTATGAGAATATTTGACGTTGAAGTTTTTAACCATTTTTTTATTTTTCTTTAATATCTCACAATACCTTGAACTGTATGTATAACAGATTTGACATTAGCATCAACTATCACTCTATTTTCTGAGCAATTTTGTCCATTTAACCGATTCTGTATCTTAATATTAAGTTACCTATAGTACACGGAGATAGATAATGGGCACGCTGTATGTATGGCAAATGGCTAGTTCCCAAAATGAAGCACAGATGTCGCAGATAGTCGATATTGAAGATGACCAAAGAAATATATATACTGCTAACCTATCAGTAGTGTTAGTTGTCCGTCTGATCGTCTAAAATATGAGTATTGGCGACATCTGTGTTTAATTATTCGAATTAACAATTGACTACATATATGTATATATATATATATTTATATAATATTTGCTACAGCCATAGGTAGCGAAAATCAATAAATACCAATCATTCCTACTTTATTTGATGTTACCATCACACAAACAATTTATAGATTTTATATGTCGTTACACATTGCAAAAAGGTAATTTTCGATATTTACATCATTTCGTATCTTGCAGTCCCTTGTGTTGTGTATTAACAATATATTAATTTAATTAACAAATAAGAATGTTTCTAATATTAACCGAAAAGATAAACTAATTCGGTTGGTCAATCGAGTTGCTCCGAAACGAAAACTTTAACACAATGTAGGCGTAACGTTTCCTATATCCCTACGATTTTCTTCCGTCCTCTTTCTTCGATTTATATTTGGTGACAATGGACATTCAAATTCTAAAAACAAATGACGTTAAAAAATATTTTCATTCTCGAAATTGTATACATTTTCGTTGTAAAATACATACGTATGTATCTAAGAATATAGGCAGTTTTTGTGTTACAGTGATAAATTATGTACATACATACACGAGTCGAAATGAAATCTGTTTGAATCCGAATTTTAATGCTAGTTCAGTACCACCGGCGATGAGATGAAAGCTCTTATTACCATAGCTGCTAATAAAACGAAACTTAAAGTTACTTTGGACACCGTAAAAATATTTTTTATAGGTTATGTTGAGCTTAACTGTCACATTTTTAATTTGCTTTTCTATAAATTACTATAAACGAGTTTTGACTTATAATTAAATTATTGAAACGTGTTTGTGCACCAAATCCATACAGTATAACCAATTTAACCTATGAATGGTTATTTTAATGATGAGACTGGGTTCAACTACTGTCATTTTATTTACCCGTTACAACGAAATATATTTCAGTTCAGTATTTTTAGGGTCCCCAAGGTAAGATGGGATTTTCATTAATGGTAATTGTATAATACATAAAATGCTTGGTGACTAAATGAGGTTATGTTCGGTTTGATTAAACGTTAAAAAAGGTAAGCAATAATGCCTAATGAAAGTTTAACTCCAATAAGGATGTAAAGGATTGTTTTTATAAATTTGAAAGCAAAGAAATACTTTTCCTTAAGGTGTTTAACAATTTGAATTTAATAATTTAAAAATTATAAATTAAGCAGATTCAAATAATCGTGAACCTGTAGCAAATGTGTAAGTAAAGTAAGTGATAAACAAAAAGTAAACAAAATTGACGTTAACGAATATATAATAGAACAGACTTATATAGCCATCTGTAGGAATTCATGTAAATCATTTTCTATTAAACGTTTAAAGAACAAAACAGATCAGATTGATTCCCAGTTGATTACAAACTGGATATGCACACTAATTGCAAATTGTCAATCATCAATTCCTTGTTTGAACAAAGCTAATGTATTAGCAACCGAGACAGCCTGTTATTTAACTTTAATTCATTATTTTGTTTGAAAAATCCTCAAGCATTTTATGCTGTGATTTTGTATACTAATGCCTTTAATATCGTTAGCATAAAAAAACGGCAAACCTAAAAAAAATCATTGACTGGTTCGATGTATACGTACGAACTGTTTTTATTCTAAAATGGGTATGAAGAAATTATTATTTTGTTCGGATATTTCTACTATGATTATCAGTTTATGAAGTAATTAAAACTAGAAATCTATAAAATTAAACAAAAAATCCCCTAAATTTTCATATGAATACTGTATTTTAATTATTTAAAGGCTATAAAAATTTCTGCTAATCGATAAGCATCCATAAAAAAGAAACTTGTTCCTTTTTATTTGTATTTTATTGCTTATTTGTTCTTAGAAATGCAGCTTTACTCCTGGATATGTTAAATACAGCAGGGGCTCGTAAGAAAACAGCAGTAGGCACAAAAATTCAACATTTATTATTATTATTTATTATTATTTAGAACAAATAAATAAATAAAAAAAACTAAATCAAAATGATGTCTAAAATTTTTTATTTTTCTAATAATCATGTTTCGACGAGCAGTGCCTACCGTGCCACCCCAGACGAGCCGGCACTGGTTAAATAAGTGTAATTCGGGTGTGTGCGCAATAAACTAACTAAAAAATACGTTCTTTATGTTCGTGGTAATTCAAAACTTCCAGTTTTGAGTTGGCGGTGCCAAATAAAATGACAAATATAAGTTGGTATTTCTGCTGTTGCTCTCGCGTTTTTCTTATTGCAACCATGGACATTGGTTGTTTCCTTGTGTTTTCGATTACGCAGGCGTCCTCGATTGACCAACGCGAATGCGCAACAACAGAACGAGAACGTATAAAAGAAAAGATTCCCTAACAAACAAACATCAGACGTAACAAATACGACGGTAGTATAGAACAACAGATCATCACATCGGCTCCTCGCGATACGAGCCAGACACAACTCGGTACAGAACACGTATTCGCCTATGGAAAAAATGAAGAAGTAGAAGTAATAGAACTTCCTTAATAAATTCTATGAGCACGGTCTTCGACGTCTCCAGCACTTGGCCTTTAGCCACGTCATTAATAATAGTAACGGTGTCCGTACACTGCAGGTCGCGCACATAGCCATTAACAACAAACATTTCAACATGTTACTAATCGTCTGGTGTCGCGTGATCATCAAATGAATCCATGCGGTCCATAACGGATACTGCAACTGCACTTTGTTGTATTGAGTCCTTGAGGCGGCGCTAGACGGGGCGCCGGCCTTGCCACAGCCAGACTTGGTCGCGGTGACGGCCGCACACGGGACCGGCTCGCGGGTGCCGTTTGATGGTCGTCCCGACGTACAGTTCACGCAGAGGCCCCTGCCCGGGGATCCACAGTGCGCGTAACAACAGTCTTCGTCTCCGACGGACGATTTCGTCCTCTGCTCCCCCGTTTCGGGTATATTCGGGTCTGAAAACATACCACACATCAATCACAAACAATATTTATTTCGACACCACCACCCGCAAGAGTAATCGTATAGTACCGGACAAACCAAAATGATCAATGACATTTTGACTGGCCGATACTGTACCAAAATGAATAAAACCATTGGTAAGGATGTTTTTAAAATAGTAGATTATTCCCAACGTGTGTATATCTTATTATACAGGCCTTTTTTTGTAACGTTACACACAGGTATTTCCTACAGGACATAGTAGGCCTGTATAAGTTATAACTACTGTTTTTCCTTCGCTGGTAGGGTGACAAACTGGTACCTATAACTGTAAGAGACAAGCTTACGTCCAATGGTTCTTTACCCACGCGTAATTGATTTATATAGCAATAATACTCATATGTTATTCAGTGCCTTTCGTACAATTTCCGTTTAATACAAGAGCAAGAAGGTAAATACAACTCGAAACGTTTGCCTTCTAACCGTTGGTTCAAGCAATCGAAGTACTAATACTGCGCGTTATTGAAATTGAAAAGAGATAAAATACAGTCGAATAATAGTATTATTAAACGTGCTGCAATTGTATCGCGCTAATCAAAATCAGTACAGCATTTTGCGTTGTTCTGTCATTAAGCTTTTCGACGTTAGATTTATTGCATGGAAATTGCTTATATGAGAAGTCGGTTTTAAAAAAATATATAGAATATAAAAATTCTTCGCACCCTAGGGAAGTAGTTTTCCTTGACGAGACTTGGATACATTCAAAAGGAGGTAAAAAAAGCTCATGGCAGGATGATTCGACCAAAAGTGTTCGAATACCTGGGGTTTACGATGGTAAAAGATATGTTATTGTACATGTTGGATCAGAAAAAGGTTTCATTGAAGGTGCAAGCCTATTATTTGCGTCAAAATCATAAACCATGGACTATCATGGTGAAATGAATAGCACAAAATTTAGGGAATGGTTGATAACTCAGCTAATACCACGTTTAGAGGAGCCATCGCTAATAGATTTAGATAACGCACCGTACCATAGCGTTCAAGAAAATAAAGTACCAACAACTGCATCTAGCAAAGCTGAAATTATGCAATGGATGCAGGAAAATAATATTCAGCATACAGCTGCTGTGACTAAGGTTGAGCTGTTATATTTAGTGAAGACAAATCAGAAGGAGAAAGAGTATGTAATTGACAATTTATTGAGAGAACACGGCCATGAGGTCGTGCGTTTGCCACCTTACCATTGCGGTTTCAATGCTATTGAGTTCATTTGGGCGAGGGCTGAAACATATTATAATACATATATCGTTAGAGATGGATATAGTGATGATAAAGTTCTGGAAATATGCAAGGAGTCATTTGTGATGCTAACGTGTGGAGCAATTACATACGACACACAAATGACTTAATCCAAAAGTGGTACGATATAGAACACTTTCCAGCAGAAGTAGATGTTGCACCTGTCATTATTAATGTTGGTGAAGATTCTGATTCGGAAACAGAAGAAGCTGATTAGATTCTTAAAAAAGTTATATTTGTAAACGTATATTTAGATATTTGAATTATCTATTTTATGCTTTTCTTAGAACATACAAAATATTTTATGATGCAAATAAAATAGAGCATTGTTCTATAAGTGTGTGTCTAATTGTATTGGTATATAAGATGATAGTTGAATAAGGTAGTAATTTCATCACCAATTAAAAATGTGCGAACTGATATAGAACTTGTTCAAAATTTGCTTTTCTATGTTTATATGTAACTTTCTCAAACCTCCAAGAATATATTATTGCATTTTTGTTCTTCTTTTGATCTATTACGAAAACAAGAAAAATAATAAGAAAACGAAAACAAATTATAAATGTAATATAATACATCACATTCCATCATTCT
>JARFOC010000364.1:667419-690773 GCA_031763485.1 Osmoderma eremita | reverse complement strand
TGAACGATGTGTTTATTAGTTTTGATAATTGATTTCTATAAATTATGCATGGTTTTGAGGTTATGGAATATTTTGTTAAAAAAAATATGTCTGGGGACAAAAGTAACAATACAATCTGTGGGTGAAAGTAACGTGTTACTTATGTACCCAAAGACATTTGTTTAAAGTGTAGTTTGAAATATCTTTTTTAAGACGTCACGTTATGGATAGATATAAGTTTTAGTCTAAAGATATATGGAATGTAGATGAAACAGGTGTAACTACCGTCAAAAGACCTGACAAAATTGTAGCCAAACGAGGTACAAAACAGGCGGTAGCAGTGAGTTCAATGGACAGATTGTAGATATTGGTACCATGCTGAATGTACCAAAGGTGACTTAAACTATGTATGCCACAACTGCGAGTCAGTATAATTGAACTCATGATCTCTTTGACTCAAGAAATTATTATTATTTTTAGCTTTGGCTTGTTACCGAAAGTACAAAGCTCGTAATTAAGAGAGATTATTTTTGTTGATTAGTGATATATTTTACTTTTTAGATTTCATGGTTTTGGAACATAGTGCTGATCAAGTACTTCGAACCTATTGTTTTTAAAGAAAAATGTAACACATTTTTTTTAATTTTCTGTATTTCATGTTTCACATTAAACATTTTTCATTATAAACTATTGACTTCCGTCAAAAATCAAGATCGTTACTTTCATCCCCACACCATGTTACTTTCGTCCTGGGCCTAAAGGATGAAAGTAACAATGGCCCCGAATGACAAAGAATCCTGTAACTATTCTAATGTCCATATTGTGATGTTTAAATATTTATGCTATGATAGGTAAAACGTGGGGTTTTCCTAAACTTTAATTGATTTTATCTCATCTCTATTAAGTCGGGTAAAAATATCCTAGAAGTAAAAAATGTTACTTTTGTCCCCGGTCTCCCCTAGTGTCTACAAAAATTCCTTGTTCTACAAAAAAGAATACGCAAAACTGTTATACAAGCATTTATCCAACCATCTGTTTCTTGTTATAGCGTGTGTACTCTATCAAATTCTTACATGGCTGCAGCCAAAAGTCATCACCAACAACTAAGTCTCAGGAAATGCAGGAATTACTGGTTTCTTCTATCAGGATCTTATATAAACAAGGACACACAGGATCAAAACAAAGGAACACATCTAAATTACACAGAAGAAAACACTTTGTGTCAAATAGTATATCTAATTATAGTGTACCTAAATATACCAGTAAGTAGGTGTTGCTTAATGAGTAATATATTTAAGGTCACTGATGTAACTTCAAAGAAGGACTTGTTTGTTATGCGTGTACAATTTATTTATGCTGTATAAAAGTTTTGGATTTATGTAGGTGTGGTTGATACCCATGAACATATTTAGATTTCTTTTATACGTGATGCCAAATTGAAGACGCAAGTTTGTTTTGCTCGAGTGACATATCCTTTCTCAATGAACTTGTGGGGCCATCCAATGTGTAAGGCACAACTTGCATATTTAAACATTGAATCGTGTTTGTTGCCACGTTGAACGTGTTTAATATTTGAACGCTTATTGAATGCGACAGATCATTTTAATGCATAACAGCGATTTATTTATATTGGTATATGGATGCTGTACAATTCTTGTGTGGGTGTCTGAAAAAATTGCAGAAATACGGAAAACTGCTATTCGAGCATTTATCCAATCATTTGTTTCTTGTATAGCTTGTGTACCAGTTATTCGTTATTAATTCCTTTTTTTTATATTTATTCAAACATCAAACACAAATTAAATACATTTTATTGAAATGCAGAAATTTTTTAAAATTATGTACAGGTAATACAAAGATGAAAAGGTGGCAATGATAACATGGTACCAGAAGAATAATTTAAGACGGGTTAAGGGCATGTTTTCAGTCAATTGTTGTGAAGGCCTATAGCATATGCGAAAACTATGCTCAATATTTTTTAACAAATTAAAAACAGATTGTTGTTTGTTCTCACACAAAAATTAATAAAACCAATCACGTTTCGACAGAGCACATCAATCTATGTAAATGTCCTAAGTTATGTTGAGGAACGGTATGTAGGATTGCTTTTAGATGTAGACAAACATTGTGAGGTATCATATAGTTCCATATATTAAAAAAAAAACGGAAAAGAGTTCAATTTTAAGCCATACAAAATACAAATCATCAAAGGCAAAGGAAGATAAAATAAACGGAACAGATTTTTGCCAAACAGTGTCTAATTTTATAAATGAAAAGATGGAAATTTTGAATAAAACACTTTAGTGACGAAGCTACATTTAACTTTGTTTTGTTTGGCTTAATTAACAATTATTTGAATGAAGAAATTATTTCTTCATTCAAATTAGTTATTAATGATAATACATACATACATTCAGAGCAAGATGTACTTTAATGTGTATTTAAAATTATGTGCAATAAAGATATGTACATATTGTATTTTCATATATCCATAGGATTTCTTAATTTATTTAATTAACCGGTAAATTAACCTATTAAATCATTTTAACAAAAGAATACATAATGTAGTTCGCCTTCAAAAGTACAAATGGCGGTTACTTACACTGGATCAAATAACTCTCCATACACTCGATAAGATTTTGCATTTTACGCTTTTAACTTTTTTAATGTTATATCTAATGAAAAAGGAATATTACAGATGGTATTCAGGAAGTCCGTACGCACATGATTTGCGCAAAAGCAACATTTTATTGTACCAACTACTACTAACTAATGACCCCTAACACACGGCAAAGCGTGTGCAAGAATGGTTAAGGAGGCAATATTAAAAGAATGGAATTAAACCGAACCGGAAGTAACAAAAAAATTGGTGAGTGGAATGAAGAAACGCCTGTTGGAAGTGTTACATGCCAAGGGTGGTCATACAAGTTACTAAGAAAACTGGCTCACTTTATACATTAATTATAAACTTCCTAAATTTAACCTATATAAACTGCCTGTATGGAAACTCTTTTGTGTTTGAATGTATGTCTCTTTATTATATATATATATTTTTTTAATTTGTAATTAGTATAATAAAATGTTCCTTTTGTGCAAATCATGTATCTATGAACTTCCTAAATACCTTCTGTAATATTGCTTACTCGATAGATAAAAGCATAAATTGAAAATTTTATCCAGTGTATGGAGACTTATTTGATCCAGTGTACACACTTTTCCATGGTTTATAGTTTTGGATATTTGTATTTTATAACATTAATAGACTTTAAACGTAAACTCACTGAGCAGCCGAGACTGACCTAACTAATCACTTCCTAAACGAGAAGTTTATTTGCTAGATTCAGTATTTATGTCACCATCTATGATGTAATTTTAAAAACCAGTTCATGTATACTTTTGCATTTAAACTTACAACTTTAAATGATCATTAAGCAAATTGGTCGTTAAAAAAAGAATGCCTGTAGTTAAATTTTAATAAATATCAAAGGAATTCTAATTTGTCTATTGTGGAGAGTTAAGCGAAGTCTATAAACAACGTTTTCAATTGACATAAATATAATATAAAATATTGTTTGTCTGTGTATATAATTGTTTTACAAAAACATGACATAACGTACTTTCAATGCTATGGAAACTATCAGATGAATTGATTAGGTTACTCAAGGAAACTGACATCAAAGTAAGTAGTAATGGAATATTCCAATAAACCTTAAGGTATATATGTAGTTATTAGAAGAGCATTTGAAAACCAACTCGCACGTTCTGTTATTTTCTATACAATACAAATGCCAATACCCATGTTGTGTAGCCGATGCACATTAACTTTAATTGTTAAATGCACGCGCGCAATCTATTACAAATGTCAAGCGAATTTAGAAATGTTAACGTCGTTTAACCTACATAAGACCTTTTGCGATATGCCTCTCTAGCGTGCCATTTTTAATCAATTCTCCATTAATTTTCATTTGCAGATTTGATCGAAGTTCCAGCCTGACTATAGCGGCTATAGAACATCGCATGGAGGTAGCTCTAAAAGAGATATGTAAAGCGGACAGTAGAATAGACTGGACTCATTCCGCTTGGGAAAGGTTGTTGAGCAGAAAATTTCGATTGATATGCGCCACAAGTCACGAAAAATGTCTATAAGAAACAGTTAAAGCAAAAAATTAGGATGTTTAAGAAATTATCGCAATATTAGGAGTGGAACCGTGAAATTGCGGTGTATCTAGAAATTACTGAAAACATCCCTAAAGTATCAAGTAAATACATACTTGATACTAAAAGAATCATACTTCCAAAAATCAGCAGCAAAATGACATCTTTATTTCAAAAGCATACATTTTAACATCAGAAAAAGATGTTAAAGTGTTGCCTCCTATGTACATAGCTTATTCATACTTGCGGAAAAAGGACACTAAATGGAAGTCAACATAGAAACTAAATATGGCTAATGTTTATTATCCAAAATCTTAAAATTTTAAAGAAACCTTCTGTAAAGTTAATAAATATGAAAAACAGATAAAAACTCCGAAATAATAGATAACAGGTTCTCCTCATATCACAGGAAATTCCTTAGATTTCATTTAACTGATAACACCACATCGGTATTTGTAGTTACGTTTTGTTTGGGTTTGAAGAATATGGAAATAATGGTAAGACAACATTTCTTTATCCACCGATCGATACAACTTATATCATTATTTTGTTATCAACTACCGCAATTTTTATCAATGTACATACGTTTCAATACTAAGAAAGAAAATGATGTTCGATAAGGATATATAACAAATTCACCTGAATCAGATGAGATTTATAAGTTGATCTGATGAAACAATTGTACTTAAAAAAGTACATTTTTAAGAATTATGGTGATTTTTGTATTATCTATTATCTTTTGAATAATACAACCATGGATACAACCCACGTAAAGTAAAACAATCTGTCTTTCAACCATCTTATAACCTAACTCATAAACTAACAAATAAACCACACGTGACAGATTGGTTGTGTTATTCAGAAACTTAAGGGAAATTATAAGATTTTTATCAGAACGAGGTCTTGCATTTCGGGGTAATGATGAGACCGTTAACCTCAGAATGGAAATTATTTAGGTTTAGTGGAATTAATAGCTGAACATTTTTCTAGCCCAACATATATCACACATGTCTAGGAATTTATCTAATGAATTGCATTAAGCATACTGGATCATATTATTTGCGGAATTAAGCAATGCAAATACTATTCAGTATCATCGGATTCTAGTCCAGACATATCGCAAGTAGACCAACTCGCTGTGATAGTGCGCCATGTCCTGCCATCAGGATCAATGGAAAGATATGAAAAGTTCTTGGATATAGAAGGGCATACTGCTGAACAACTCGTCAAATTTTTACTAGATTTTCTAAACGTGAATGACATTGATATCAAAGAATGTCGTAGGCAAAACCATGGCAATGCCAGCAATATGAGCGGGATGTACCGCTTACAAGCACGAATTAAAGAGATTAATAAGTACGCAGAATACATTCCCTGCTTGGCACATTCATTAAATTTGGTTGCCAAGTGCGTTGCCGAATGCTATACAGAAGCATCGATTTTCTTCCGCTTACGCCTATAGACGGAGGCTTCTTACGAAAGCGCTGGAAGACTAGCGCTTCGTTGCAGTCATCTGATCAAAACTTGAACCCATTTTCAGAAATTGAGGCAAAAGCAATTCAGGTGTTTATTGTTATATTTGTTAATATATTGTCTGCATTAGCTAAACGGATGGATGCGTAAGTGACTGGTGTATTTGGAATTCTTCGACAATTAAAATCTTTTACGCCAGAAGAGATCTTGAAAAGAACTCCAATTATCGTCAGTGCTTACCAAGCCGATTTGGAAGAAAGCGTAGACGACAAACTAGTGTAGTTCGTTAAGCTACTTAAAACAAGTGCGGCTGCTGCTATTGACAGGAGCAAGTGTGACGCTCTGGAACTGTAATTTTATAGACTTATATTATAATGGGAGATTTATTAGAGTCGTATTTCTCAAAATGTAGAAATAGTCGTACGAATTTACTTATCTTCGAAGATTACTAACTGCAGCGAAGAACGTTCTCTTTCTACATTAAAATGGGTTAAGGAACACGGTGGGCGCAAGATCGTGTAAATAACTTGATCTTAATGAACATTCAATGTGATTTACGTAGAGACATTGATATCACTTGTGGTATCTTTAAATTTTCGCAGGTTAAATCGAGAAAAGTTTACAAAAAAAAATTCTGTAAAATTACTTGTAGCTAATACTCTGGGGAGAAGGTAGTACCATCATGAGTTATATGCATATATAAACATTAATCCAAAAGCATTAATTGCGTGTATATTTACAGCTTTATTAATGTTTAAATATGTGTATAATTCATGATCGAGAAAGTTTGTTTTTAAAAGTGCTGTAAAAAGTGTATTTTATATCCTAAAACAAACCAAGGGCCTCTTATTAACATCTACTACAGGCTCCGCACTGGCTTAATCCGGCGCTGAAACAGTTTGGCAAAAGAAATTGAAGACAAGAAAATGGAAATTAGCAAAAGGGCAGGAAATAAAAAAAAAATGTATCAACTATTAATATTTGGGTACCAGGAAAGGCCGGAGCTACGGTACATAAGGAAAGAAGTTGTTGGGATCTGAATTGCTTGATCCCGTTATATAGTTTTTGCATGTTTAATGAATGAAAATCGTGGAATAGCTTGACATTAAATTTATTTCCTGTCAACTGTGACAAATCTATTTTTCTCTCTCAATTATCTGTTAAATCAAGTAAGTTTTTGTTTTTACATGTTATCCTAGATTATGCACAATACCTATATTTGATCATTGCACAAATCAAGTAAGTGCCGAACAGAAGTAGATCGACTGAAAGTTAAAACAACATAGGTGTAGCACTTTGTTTTATATCATAATATATGCTAGTTAGTTACAGGTATTATAAAAGCAACTTGAAGCAAAAAGTATATAATAAATTTAATAGACAAAAGGAAGTTGATACGGTTTGGGTATAGGGCAAGAAAGTATGACTAAAGTCTCAAAAAAGTAATTAGAACTGGAAAGACAAAAATAAAATGCAAAGGAAGGGACACTTGTAGCCAAATAAATGTTTCCGACCGACAAGTAAGTTTTTAGAAGTTTTTACAGTGTACGAGTGTGTTTATACTAGTCGGCATCGGGCAGTGGAAGGTGACGATGTTTTTTTACTGAAGTATGCTATTAAGCAAGATTTAGTGCAGAGTTGAAATCTATGTTAGATAATAAAGAAATGTTTGTATTTTTTGCTTGTGTTCGAAAAAGAATATAACAGAGGAGTTTCTGTAATCGCAGAAATCAAATGAATACTGTGTTAAAAGCTATTTTATAAATTATTTCTAAAATCAGAATTAGAAATAAGTTCTATACAGTAATAGAATAATAATTATTTATTTCCAGACAAGATATGTGTACAAGGACAATAAACAATGCAAAATTCAAATAAATTGTAGAAAACAAAGTAATATATAGTAAAACAAAAATATATTTTACACTATATTTCCCGAAGAGAACATTGATGCATGAACAAAAAAATAAATACATAACTCTCTCAGCTGAATTATTAAAACTAAAAGAAATATAAATTGTAAAAACTATGTTATATAGAGATGAACATTCATATTTTAGTAGAGTTAATAACCAGTATAATTGCTAGAACTATAAGAACGCATACTATTGGTGTAGTCTAGGTCTAGACAAATCCGACTAATTTATATACAGGGATATATCGGTGAATCCCAAACAATACCTTTGGATAACCATTATATCTTATTATTTTATTTGTATCTATTATTTATCATTTGTTTTCTTTCGTATGTATCTATTCGTTTATTATATTTATATATTTAATTTAATTTAATTTAATTTTTATATTAAATAATTTTATCTATTTGCTCTTCTTTAGTGCATTTTGTTTTTTGTTTAATTGATATAATTTAATTACATTATTTGTTATTCAACCTACAGTATTTGAAACTCTTAATGTAAATCTAGTCGTTTTGTCCAAGCGGCGCCGGCATAAGATATTATTTAGAATTCTCTGTTAGAGGACTTGAGTTCGAAATTACAATTTTTAACGTAGTAGTAAATCTTTCCGTATTTTCGACCTGAAATAAATACTTGTTTATGCAAATAGCTTATCTCTGTTACCACACGTGTACGACCCTGCAGTCGAACATCTGGTACCCTTCTACACTGTTAACGTTGAAAATATCGGAGTTATCGATTTCAGGTCGGAAACATTTATGTGGCCACGAGTGTACCTAGGAAGTATAGAAAAGATCGGTATGAGAAGAAGCCATAGGAGAATTGAAATCTTTAGCGAAAAACAGAAGGATATCGAAGGGATAAGGAATAACTAACTGGGTGGAATCTTGAAAAATGTGTAAAGGAATCTTGGGAATAAGAAAAGGAAGAAGAAATATTTAGGGCAAACTAAATATTCTAAACGAATTACATGTGTAAGTACATAAGCAAAACCAAAAATAAATTTCACAATATTGGGAATTTGTGTCTTAAATTCTGTCTACGTACATATTACACTTGCTTTATCGGTCAAATGTACTGACGCATTTATCCTCTAACGTGGGTAAGTAAAGCTAGATCTTTACGTGTAAACAAGTACTTTGTTATGATGCTTTCCTGCCACGACGTTCAATGTTTACAATCTAGTTAGGCAACACGTGAAAATTGAGCAACTCTGAGGCGCCGGTAACGCAAACATTCGTTACTCGCATCTCATTGAGAAATCCGTTTCAAGGTGTAGTGATAACATGTAACATAACGTAAATATGCAAGTGTTCTTATGACTAATATTGAAAATTTCCTGTATGTTTGCCTTAGGTAAATGCACGTCGAATGTACTTTGAAGTAGCACGTCTCTCATCTAATTTGAACAATTATTATTATCCAATGTACCCAAATGTCTAACCGTATTTTGAAGTAATAATTTGATATAATCATCGATTTATGAGATTCCCAAAAGAAGTTTTATTACAGTATCTAATATAAAGACGTACGTCATTGTGTAACACAAGTTTTATACATACATACATAAGTGGAGACTTCCGCACTTTGACGGAAAACACTAAATTGAGTAATGTGTACAATCAGATAGAGATAAAAATAACTGGCGGCAATATATAAAGAATATCCCTAGTTTAGTAACTTCATTCCATTTATATGAAGATCTCTAACATTGTTGATTTGTATGAGACACGAGGTGTGTAAATTAAATAATGAGACTGATATTTTAAAATATTTTTATTTGAATATAATTACAATTGAACGTTGTCTCCCTCAAAATAACTCTTTTGCGAAGCCACACAGCGTTGGAGACGCTGGGACCCGGATATTAGAATCGCCTTTAGCTGGTCGGTTACAGCCGTTTGAATGTTTTCAAGTGTCCCAAAATGATGTCCCTTCAGCTGAATTTTCAATCTTGGGAAGAGGAAAAAGTCACAAGGACTCAAGTCAGGTGTATAAAGAGGCTGGGGAGCCCCAGAATCAGTTTTACTGGCCAAAAAAACCGTTTATGGAAATTGCTGTGACAATTTTGTTATGATGCAGGATCCAATCGTTCTTGATGTTTGGTCTCACACGCATGACCCTATTCCGGGGTCTTTCGAGAACCTCTCGGTTGATTAACTGTCTGACCTTGAGGCACGAACTCTTTGGGAACCATTCCCTGGCTATCAAAAAACAAATCAGCATGCTGATCTTTGATTTGTTCATTCTTGTTTTCTTGGGCTTTGGAGAGCCTGAAGTGCGCCATTCCATGCTCTGGCGTTTTGTTTCCGGGACATACTCGAATACCCAACTCTCATCACCAGTAATGACACGTTCCAAAAATTTTTCATTATTTTCAATCGATTCCGAAAAGTCAAGGCACCTATCTCTCCTGATGTCCTTTTGTTCCTGCGAAAGGTTTCTTGGAACCATTTTCGAGCAGATCTTTCTGATTCCCAATTCACTGGTCAAAACTTGATGAACGGTAGTGTGAGTCAAATTCAACTGTTCCCCGATCATTCTGACCGTCAACCGACGATCTGAACGCACAAGATCGCGGATTTTGTCGACATTGCCATTGGTTCTTGCAGTTGAAGGCCTTCCGCTGAGTGGCTCATCTCCCATCGACTCTCCTCCTTCTGAAAATGCCTTAAACCACCGATAAACCTGGGCTTTTGACAAAACGCTGTCTCCGTAAGCCTGCTGAAGTTTTGCAAAAGTTTCTGTTGCATTTTGCCCAAGTCTGAAGCAAAACCTGATAGCACACCGTTGCTCGAAATTAATGTCTTTCATTTGTGAGAACGCACTACGAAAACCGGGATTACGGAAAAAAAGACAAGAGACAACAAAATGACTTGATCGAGTTCAAACTTGGGCTTAACGCGTATTATAATGTCCACTTGCCGCTCCTCCCTCTTCCCGTGTTGCCATATCAAACGCTACGTTGTCAGTCTCATTACTTAATTTACACACATCGTACAGGCTCATCCAAATTAAGTGCAGACAATTTTCTAACTTCGTTATTATTCATCGTATAAAGTAAGTAAACTAGCAATTACAAAATGGAAATATTTTTAATGCCGAGAACTTCCATTAAAAAATATAAAATTTGTAATCTTCTCTAGAATGCATTATCCAACATTATATCCGAGTTGAAAACACTACACTCATGGTAATTTGAATCAGTCAGTACAATAAACTTAAAAAAATGTTGCAATAAAAAATTGATTACAATATGTAATATTAACACTAAAGGATAACCATGTTTTCTCTTGTTATCAAGGGTCAATTTCATTAAAATATTTAACTTTTACATGACACAACATTTTCTTGGATTAAAGACGCGTTCAGCCCAAACTCGCCATTTACAAAAGCATAGTTTTTAATCTAGATTCTAGAACGTTAATACATAGAAAATGCCCACCAAATTTTGTATCCAATAGATGGCATATTCGGTACAAAATAAGAGAACATCAATATCGAATAATCAAGCCTTAAAAATATACAAATTACGTATTTTATCGATTGCTTTGCAAAAGAAGAGACTTTAGTCTTAATTATGCTGTGTAACAATGATTAATTGCGGAGAATAATATCTAAAAAAAAACATATTACTATATTATCTGTAAGGCAAAAAGTTACACCAACATTGAACTTTTTAATACACATATGTGTCATACTCATTCATGTAATTTCAATGTTATTCACCACATAGCTGATAGTGATTAGTTTTTTTTGTCTTGTTTTTGTTTTCTATTGTTTTCATGAGGAATATTACATTGTATGGTACACACATACAGAGTGAGTGCTTGCCAGGTGCGGATAAGCTCGAAAAAGAGTAAAAGAAACGCCTAGATGTTTCAGTTTGTTAGAACAGAATCCGCATTACTCTTCAGTCCAGATGCTGGCGAATGTCACTCGGTTTATTTTAACCTAATACCAAGAAGTATACACATATAGAGGGCCTATGGGGTAGGGAAACATGGCAATACGGCTTCACAGCACAAACTGATCGTATAATGCTGCGAAAAATTATGGGAGTAGGTACATTGAGATACGTATGTAAATTGTTTCTGCACGCAAAATGCAAAATGCAAATCCGACCACATCAATTCGTCCAAAATTGCTATGTTCAGTTTGAATGAAATGCAGATGAAAATACAATTTACACTTTTCATTGCAAACGTATCGGTCAAATTCTAAGCTGTTAAAGAAGAAAATCTATTTGAAACGCGTAATAAAACAATAACCATCTATTCAGAAGCAATTGCCAACTTCGCCAACCAGGTTTGTACGGCCTTATAGGTTTAGTGTTAACTTATCCGAAATCGACGATCACTTGTTAGAATTTGCGTGCTCATAGACAAATACAAAATGATTCAGATAGGCGTGCTGCGTGCTACGAGGCTGGACGGCGAAGATGCAAGTATGCCAAATAGCGCTACGTACAATATATCTCGCACCCCGGTGAGAGCTGAGCATACGTGTATATATTCTGTTCCAAAAGTATGATACCAAAGAAAAATAAATGATTGGTTTTAAGACATTTTTGTGACATTATCTAAAAAATGAATAAAGAGCTTGATAGGTTGACGCAATAATTTAATGTTCAGATAATTAGTATAGTCACATTTATAAATCCACAAGTAAAATTAGGATATTGTAAGATTCTTTCAGAGACGATACACCTTTTTCAAAACAAGATAAAAACAGCCACAATGAGAATTTGCCACAATTTACTTTGCGATTACTCAACTCGTTATTTTTAAATTTAGAATCAAAGCACTCGCTGGCAAACAAATCTATGCAAACATTAGTAGACGCTATCGTAGACATAAAAAAATTAATACAGGCTTCATTTTTAGTAATATGGGAAATCTAAATGCTAAGGTAGATAGGAATATAATTGAAGTTTGTGGTTCACGCGGTCGAAGGCTTTTCTAAGGTCTGTGTATATTGAGTCAACATGAGAGCTATTCTCCAGAGATTCTAAAATGAAGATAGATGATAGTGATAGATTAACAGATTTGTTTCAGTACTACGACCACAAATGAATCCGTGTTGTTCCGATACTAGCGGAGAGCGCACATATAATTTTTTCAGCCACAACCGACCTCAGCACATTACCCAAGGATGGAAGAGCACATATTGGACGGTAATTCCGTATATCAGAATGATCACCAGATTTAAACAGTGGTACCACAAATGCGGATTTCAATTGATGTGGGAATATCCCAGAATTTAGAGAAAAATTGTAAAGTAGCGAAATGGGTATTGCCAAAGAGGGACTGCCAAGTTTCAGAAAGAATGGGGGTATATCGTCAGGGCCAGAAGAAAAGGAGTTTGACAGAGTGGATAACTTGTGGAAGGAAACGTCAGTATTTGTATATTTAACTTTATTAAAAATTAAGTTTATTGATGGCAAAATGGATCACATTCATTACATTAATATATTGAAAATAACCCTAGAACACTAAACGTTCGTAAAACCTACGACGACTTGTTAGGAGTTCGGGAACTAGTGGAATAGATGTGACCTTCAGTAGCTACATATTTTCATTGGATTTAATTGTATCTGTGAGCAATTTGTGTGATTGTCATTTTGTTGCTGTACCTAAAGACTAATATTGCTGCCGAACTTCTTACTAATTGTATTGTACTTGAAATTAATCTTTTAGATTAGACCAACCAACAGCATAAGCATTCGACCAAAAAATATTTATGGATGACAACTTCTAAGAATAGACCGTCAAACAAATATTGATTTAGATGTGAGGAATTATTTTTTTCACCTGCCTTGTCTGAGTTTTCATATTTTAAAGTATAAATTGTCGAAAACAACTGAAATAATTATAGATTTCCAAAATAACAGAGAATGACTTGCATTCGTCGGTTTCTATAATAATCTTATTTGATGTATGTTTACATTCGGAACGCCTTTATCGTATTGTCCGTTAATATAAAAAGTTGCTGAAAATATATAACGCTTGTTTATTAAACACGCAAAATAACACAATAAAACGAAATGTATTAGTCGGCCTGCGTCCGCACGCCAAGATGCTGATTAATGCTGAATGTAATCCGATACGTCTGTAGTCTGTTGTTTGATGTTAGCACGCATAAGTCCACGTGCTCGATTTTATTTCAAGACAGGAGGCGATACGGTGTCGCGTTTCACAAACACCGATAACGTTTGTTTTTAAACGTGTGTGTCTACCGTTTTGTACTACCTCAATGTCGGCCGATAATTGCGACTGACGAAGTATAAACATTTTACTCAGCATCCAGACAAGTTATCGTATACCTAATACAATACATATGAGGTATTGGATAGCGCCGCAAAATAATCCGACTTCGTCTACGTTACACATGTAGAAATAAACTGCACGTACAACTCTTACGTGGGATTATATTTTTTCGGTTTTAGGTTAGAGGAAACAATGAATCATTATAAGCTTATCACTGCAGTAACTAAGAATTGTGCCTAACGATGTGTATTTGTGGTATCAAATACATTTTTGACGGCATAAGTCTGATAGTTACTTTGATAAAACTAGATGTTTTGGCCTGCTTCGATCATTTTCAACAATTGCTAATTCATTACTCGCTGAATATCTGCACTAATATACTACAAGAACAATTGGTATTGTAGAATGTAGCAGGAAAAAAGGGAGTGTGGGATCTTGTCAGTTGTCATCCTTTGTCACTTGTGCATAAAATGTATCGACGAATTGTTTGTGCGTGTACTTTCTTTGAAGACATCGTAACCATTTTTTTGTTTTTTATTTACATATTTGATTATTTGCGTGATTATGGAATCTATCTTTAATTTTATCATGTAAGGTTTTTTGTTATGCGACTGCGTTTGGAATGTATCTGATTCGTAAAAACGACCGGCTGTACATCAAATTTTATGGGCAAAATTTTAAATTTTATTGCTGCTATTTTTTTTTTTCGGAGATATATCCAGTCCAAATTGTAGATGCTAATTATTTATAACAAAACCATAAAAAATATATTATATATACTTATATATCCATAAATCTCGTGCGTAACCTTTATAATTCCATAATATATTAATATGATTAAAAGTATATTAAAATCGGCACTCCTGTATACAAATACAACAAAAAGCAATTGGACGTGTTATAATTTTAATATGTTGTTAATACTATAGTTCAAATTTGAAATATTGATATTGAAGTCGGGCCCATCTTAAGCCAAGTGTGGGCCCTGGACACTGGGATGAATGGGGCCCTTTCGAGAGAAAATTAGAAGCAATATTAATGTACAACATTAGCGCTGGTATAATTTATTTTAGAAAATATACGAAGAAACACAAACATACTTAAAAAGTCGATATCGAAACAAATAGGTACTTTCCTAGACTTTTGAATGGCAAAATCACGAACGACATCTTCAAAGCATCCCACATAGCAATATTCAAATTTGCCGCAATTAGTTTTAGTAATTTCAACATTAAGGAATGCAATTACCTACAATTTTATATTACATTAATAGGTATTTCAATATCTTTATGTTGAAGTTACTAAATATAATAGCGGCAAATTTGAATTTTGCTATGTGGAGGAGATCCCATACATAACTATTCGTTGTCCATCGGACCTAAATACATTAAACTTGCTTTGATCTGCAAATATAACATCGTTCCACCAACGTGGGTCCTTCTTTGAATATTCTGTAGCAAATATAGCCTTTTCTGTGTGCTACGCTCATGAATAAATGGCTTTTCCCTTGAAACACATCCATTGTAGCCTTGCATATTAAGGATTCGACGAATTGTTTGTGCGTGTACTTTCTTTCCCCATTCTTCCGAAACTTCGGTTGGGTATATGGGGATTAGGGTGGCCTATTTTATGCAACCCTTGAAAAATAGTTCTGCCACCTCTCATTCATTTCCATTTGATGAAAAAACATCGACATTAATTTTTTTGATAAAAATTACCTAATAATTACCTAATTATGCAAGTATGTTGTATTTGTAAAGGCAAAATCTATTACAAAACAATATTTTGTTCTCCTGAAAGCACATATAGAACAAGAAATATAGTCTCTATTAAAGCAATAATTATTATGCTTATGGAAAATGTGTAAAATAACATTACATGTAATCATGCATACTTTTTCAAATTTCGGTTGATTTATTTATAAAAAAATATCTGAACAACAATGTACATGAAATCATTTTACGATATATCTACTCTACAGGTTTACTTAAAACTATTCCAAGACCTGCAACATTGTCTCTTTTTTAACATCTGGAAAACGTGTTTTATAATCCTTAAAACAACTTGAAGTTAAAATTGCTTTTGCTCTTCGTCCTTAGTTAATATTTTATTATACTCATTAATTAGCTTGATACCTCTCTCAGCTGTGTCATTTACTACTTTAAGATTGTTGATCATTTTACAACACTTGCTGTAACTTTCGTTTTTATTCCAAGTTGCTGGATCGCTTTTCAAAAATTCTGAAGGAATATTCTAATTTTGAAAAAAGTTTTTAGAAATAACGGATAAAGTCGTAAATTTCTTTATTTTCTATTCCATGGAATTCCCCGTTTGATGCCCTCTTCATGTGACGCTGGCCTGTTTACAGCCCTTACCATTTCCTTCCATGAAAATATTTCGATTGATTAACATCAATCGAAATATTTTCATCGAAGAATGATAAGGAAACATTTTCAGGATTTAAATACCACAAATGGTTTTTATATTTTATTAATTCTTTACGAAACTCGAGGTCGTGAAATGGGGCCTTTTTGCCGAAGGTGCTGTAAACCAGGTGCTGTAAATATTTACGAGAAACAAGCACATGTCATTAATAGCTGATTTTTCTTTTTGTGTTAGTTTAAACTGATCTTGAAAAAAAGCATATTTAAGCAATAAATGCCTTTAGACATCCAGCGTGCGTGATGGAAAGCAACAGGACGATAAAATGTCACGTTTAACGGTTGTTCTTCAAAAATAATTTGGAAAGTAATAAAAATTCTTTATATAATCATCTGGAGGATGTAGTATTGTTAGTGATGAATTTATAAAATTCTCAATTTCAGATTCCCCAGTCTGTAAAATGTGCTTATTTATTTCGATTTGAAAACCGGTTTTAAAATTAGTTTGGTCTATTTTAGGCCAATATTCTTTAAAATGTTTAAATAAAGCAACACCAGGACCAGATGAAGAGGGCATTTTTACATCAAATACACTTCACACATCATATCAATACACATCAAATACAATATTGCATGTACCTAATATTTTGACCTGCTTGGGCACGTGTTCCTCTTGTCGGATTGAGTTGAATTTATGGTGGTTTTATTTTTTAATATAAAGGAACATTTCTACAGGTGGCCTTCAAAAAATCTTCACCCCTATACAGATATAGACCCTAATGGGGATCCTTTTTGATTTTTCTTACTATCCAACGCACTTTTGCTTCTATTAACATTTTTAATTGTCGTTTCTGTTTCTTGGATTGAATTCTTCCCTCATTTTTACAACGCCCTATGATATCTATTGTACTTTTGCTTAAATTTAATATTTCAGCAATTTCTTTATAATTTGATCCCTTATTATAATGATGTATTGCTGATTTTCTCAGTTCTACTGTTGCTTTTTTTTCCCTTTGCGTGGCATTATTCTTTAAAATTCAATAAACCCTATAGCTTAACCCCCAATATCTTAATATAAGTAATGCACTGCAAATACCGACTGAAATATACTCCAAGACTATAAAACTGCATAAAATAGTGTTCTTTATTAGAAGCTGTAAGGTCTTTATCCAGGATTTACGGTTTTTTTAGTTCGTTTTTTTTTATTTTGAGTAAAACAGCGGTACATTTATTTATTTTACAGTATTATCGTTATCCTTTGAAAGAAACAAATAGGTTTTTTAAATTTAGGAATTCCATGATACATTAGATAAACGGAATATTAAAGTTACTCACTTCCTGTATGAATCTAAATTTCCTACTCAAATTACTAACAACAATGTACGTACAATCCCCCATAAGCGTGCATGGGTGATTGTACGTACATTGTCCTTATCGCTAGAATATGTTGTAAATATCCTTAGAAGGGAATTACATATATGCTTTTACTAATATTACATAGCATATGTATGTATGCAATCCGCGTCTATAAATAACCTACAATTCTTTGCCATACTAACGAGTGCTAACAAATAGATTTTATATACAAACAGTTATGTCTACACAGGTTTTAGCACACCTTAAAAAGCAATACATATCTTATGAACAACTCTAATATGTACTTCCCCGTGTAAACATTTCCCGAATTCTCTAACCATAAAAAATAACAGTCCGCGTCGCTAAATTGATATCGCCCTAGAATAACGGAAAATAAATAATAATTGATGAAGGAAAATTATTTAATTAAACAAAGAAATCCTGGGTTGAAATTGATAATCTATTAAACCAAAGTGGATTCATATTTACAAACAATAAAGCATTTTATAGAAAAACTTTGAAAATCCACACGCAACCGATTGCTTTCAATGGAAGAAGGGAAGAAAAATAGCGAGCAAGCCAAAACAAAAATGAAATTATGATACAGGAAAATAACGGAGTAGTTTATAATGTTGAAGTTCATATCAAAATAAAGTCCCACCCAAACCTTTTTAACTGAAAGTCTGGGAGAAACCCTTATTTTCCCATAAAAAAATACAAAATTGTGGTTGTGGTACATATTAAGAGAATGTGGAAAAAGTATAATTTATAACAAGAATGCCATATTTTTGTTGTGAAGGCATTTCCATTATTTTTTTTTGTTGGATTAATTTTAGTAACTATTCTAAAGATGAAAATGTTTTACTGTATTTGTAAAAGAAGACAAATTAGGTTGGCTGTTGCGGGAAAATTCTTTTTGTTGAATTTCTTTCTGTTCTGAAACAAGTACTTCTGTATTATACATACACACATATATACTTTTATATATTGTTTTAGTTTATTATAAAATTATTTCTGCTTGCACGAGTTCCAGACGTACCTAACCTTTTAAAATATAACCGTTCACATGAAACTTTACTATTATTTCACACCTATCTATCTCTTTCTTCCTATATAATGGACACCCGGATATAATTGACGATTATAGGAGGTGTCTTGGAGTCCATTATAAGCGGATTATACTGTATATGGTTTTATGGAGTTGTGAAGTTATGCGGTGGAAGAATATGACTACGTTCATCTCCTACTTCCTTGGAGGTAATAATGATCCAAATTGCGTACGAGCCTCAAAATTACAATGTAATTTGAAGAATTATATGTCTGGTTATTATGAACTGCACAAAAGATTAAATAAAATGTCAACCCACAAAATTCAATAACTCTTTAAAGAAAGCGCACACATAGATGCCGCTACTTCCAGCGATGGCAGTGATTTTAAGCCAGTTTAAAAGCGATTAAGAAAATGGTCAGATAGCGGCGATAATCCAAGAATAAGAAATTCAAGACATTGTAACCATTTTTTTTTGTTTTTTATTTACATACTTGATTATTTGCGTGATTTTGGAATCTACCTTTAATTTTATCATCTAAGTTTTATTTTTATGCGACTGCGTTTGGAATGTATCTGTTGCGTAAAAACGGCCGACTGTATATCAAATTTTATGGGCAAAATTTTGTATTTTATTGCTGCTATTTTTTTCGGAGGTATATCCATTCCAAATTGTAGATGCTAATTATTTATAAACCATAAAAAATATATTATATATATATATACATATATATATATATATCCATAAACCTCGTGGGTAACCTTTACAATTTTATAATTTCATAATATATTAATATGATTAAAAGTATATTAAAATCGGTACACGTGTATACAAATACAACAGAAGGCAATTGGACGTGATATAATTTTAATACGCTGTTAGTACTATAGTTAAAATTTGAAACATTGAAGTCAGGGTCGTCTTAAGTCAAATGGGAGCCCTGGGCACTGGGATGTATAGGCCCCCTTTGGGAGAAATTTAGGAGCGATATTAACGGGAATGAAGAACATTAGCCCTGGTATAATTTATTTTTGCCGCCGTAGTGGTCTAGTGGGTTGGTTGCTAGACTACAAACTTGAAGGGCCCGGGTTCGATTCCCGGCCGGCGCCAATAACATCGATGGCGTTTTTACGGCCACTGCTCGACTCAGGCTGTAAAAATGAGTACCTGGAAGTCAAATTCTGGGGTAATAATAGGCGGTCGGCTCGTAGCGCTTGCCACGTTACAGTCCTAGTGTACCGAAAAGGCTAATAACCATGGCAGACTACACTACACCCTGCCTTCCCCTAAGAGCCAGGAGGCTTGTTAAAAAGGGACTATTATTATATAATTATTTTTGAAAATTTACGAAGCATACTTAAAAAATCTATATCGATACAAGAGGTACTTTCCTAGACTTATTAGTGGCAAAATCACGAATGAAATCTTCAAAGCATCTCGTTTTCAATGAACATCAGTGACAAACTGTCCAATTTTTTCTGAAGAATTGCGCTTATCAATTCACTTTTGATCCTTTCAAGTTTTGAGAAGGGACCATTATTCACTATAGTTAGTCACCACGATGCATAAAAAGATTCCAATTGCTTTTTTAATATCCAGAAAAGCGTCTTCAATATTTTTTTCTTTTTAAAAGATTTTATAATTCTCAAATACTCATAGCCTTTTTACTCGCACTATTTCGGTCATTTTTCAAACATTCTGTTAGGTGCATTCCATCTCCAACTCTTTTGCTACCGCTGATGTCACTGTAATAGATTTTTAGCAAATTCGTCCTAGCCACAAACAATCGAGCCTTAAATAAACGGTCTAACTGATTAAGCAAAGAATTTATCATATCCTAACAGTAAACAATTTAGTTGGGCGAACCGATATGACGTAATCCAATTCTCGATTTAAGGTCGGAAATTTTTATGTGGCCACGAGTGTACATGTGTGGCCTATTGCATTCAAACTTGTGTTATTACCTCGATATGGACGTCGTGCGACTCTCGTGCGAGAATCGAGTCGTGCTCGTCCCGAAAATGTGTGGCCAGAGCTTTAATAAATATACTGTACCGCAGGAATAATTCGATACAATGTGTTTATTGTGACGCCTGACAGTCCTTGCCATCTTCAGTATTACGCTTATAATTATTTTAGTATTTATCTAGTTTCAAGTTTGTGATTAAAAGATTGCTAATCGAGTTATGAATGAAGCTAAATGTATTTTTATAATCAGCAAATTAGAATATCAAGGAAATAATAATCATATGTTACTTTCCGAGAATAAATATTTTTATACACTATCATGTTGTTTCAACATTAGAAATATTTAAAATAACTTACTTGTTATTGAAATTGAACATAATATAATAAGTTGTGTATAAATAAAACGCGATTATTTCAAAATATAATCATTTATTGTGTACAAAGTAACTAAAAATATCACAATTTTCAATTAGAAAGTCAGCCGTATTTGGCATAAACAGATACGGTAAAAAGTACACGGAAATTCGCAACGTAGCGAAAACTGGAATTCTGCCAGTCAACAACCTAAAATATCTCAATCACAAGATTGCAATTACTAGCGATAACTAAAAAACTGATTTATTAGATTTCTCAACTCATACTTCGCATACTTAAATTCAATCAATCATCCGGTCTGACTAATATGTAATGATGTATGTATATGCTAATATAACTGGGTAAATCCGACAATATGTACGTTGTAATATATCCTTGATCAATATCTGAGATTCATTCCGGAAGTCTGTGTCCAGAATAAATAATATATGTCCCTATGTATGTGATTACCGTTATGTCTACTGGCTGCTTATAAACAGGCACAATCTTGTAACAAACAGGATTCCATGCAATAAATTTGAGTAAAGTAAATCAGTTTTGAAGTGATGGGCAATACCAATTTTAAAATTCATTAAAGAAGGAAATAAATTAAAAATGAGAAGTACTGCATACAGTACATTTGATACGCTTATTGTTGATCACACTTTTTCATTAATAAGTAGAGCATGCTGAGAGATATTTCAATATATTTCCGTTTACCAATAAAAACCAAAATTTATTCCTTCTTAATGAGTAATGCCGGTGATCACATTAAGTCAAATAGTTTGGCGAAATATAGAAAACGAAAATAATAAAATTCAGAGGGGATACAAAGCCAAAACATATCCAACAGAAAGTTAAAATCAAGGTTTAAGGATAACATAAAGGTTCTTTGTTTATGTGAAATATACACACGTAAAAATAATAATGAAATAAAATGAATAATTCAACCAAAATTTGAAATATTCAGGGGGGAATAGAAATGGCGAATAAAAATAATAATGAAAATATAATGAAGCACCCTGTATTCATAGTGCAACTAAGAAGAGAAGATTTGTGCAAAATTGGTAGTGGAAACAGATGTATAATGCCACAATAAATAAATACCAAACAATATTTCAGATGCAGCAGTGAAAGTAAAGAACTTCAATTATCTGTGAATTTTACGCATCCAGCAATCTAACTTTGTATGAAATAGTATTAATTTCCTTTGCTAAAACCTGATACTCAACGTTACATATTCCCATAGTCTCAATATATAGAATCCAAATTGCCAAAATAAATTTAGAACGAAATTAGATCGTATTGAATGGTGATACCATGTGAGCAAAAATAATTGATATGTATAAAGTTGCAGTTTTTATAAAATTGCATGTATCAAAAATATACAACATACCCATTATCTCCGCATATTGGTAACTTTCTTAATACTAAAGTTACAGAACCAGACAAAGTGATGACAAAGCTGCTCAGAAAATAGAGTGATAATTGATGCTATAGATCGTCTCAACCTCCGTATGCAGTATGGGGTATAATGGCAACTTTTATCTCTTACTGCCCTTAGTTGCTGTCAATAACGCTATCTTCAATTCCGATTGCTATGTTGCAACTTATATACATATGTCGGCGTCGGCAAAGTACCTATCTACCTGTCTATTAGCGTCAACTGCTGTCAATCGATATCGTCGTAGTTTTAAAATATTTTTAGTCAAATTCCATGTGAATTTGTTTATATATAGTTGTACAAATCATTCTCTTCAGAACGCTTCCATCTTTTTCGAGGGTGCACAGGGTAATATAGATATTTTTCTTGATTTTTAAAAATATTATAACCTATACATTAATTTACAATTTTCACTGCATTAATGGAGGCTGTAGGGAGAAAACGGCGTAAGGGAGAAAAACTTAGCATGAAGAAGTGTATGATTGCAAATGTTTTAGATTATTTTAATAAAACTATGAATGTGAGTACTGCCGTTTAAGAAGCAAGTAAAGCTTTGGGTTGCTCAGAGTGTAGAATATATAATATAACACAGGAGCAACAAACTGGTTCATTGTCAAGTCCAAAAAACCCCCAGAAAAGGAAGGGCATCCAAACTAGGTGAGCGATTACAAACATATGATGAGAACACGCAAGCACCTATTCGACGTAAAGTACATAGTTTTTGTTTTTATACAGAATATGGCACCCGCATTAAATGCAATTCTTGCATTTAAAGCAATTCTACAATTAAAATAGTCGACAAGCTTTTATCCAAGGATTAAGTACTGGTTTCAAATCCCCAAGCGGGGTTGGTTAGTTCATGCTGGTGATGATAACGGATTTGTTCCTGGTGCTGAATATACATTTTCTCTGCTAGAAAAACACTGCTGCTGTTCATCATGAGATGGATTCAGACACATACGAGGATTGGTTTATTAAGAAATTGGTTCCAAATATACCGCAGAAGT
>JARFOC010000364.1:639585-650887 GCA_031763485.1 Osmoderma eremita | reverse complement strand
TTTTGCAGCATGAGATGGAGTTTTAATATGCTGGTCGACTTGAAACTTTCTCTCACTTGTAACCTGCATAAAAGATATCACATCGTCAGTTGTTTTCTTATAAAATAAGTGTTAGTAAAAGATATAGGAGTAATAAAAAACTATTAATTAATGTGTAAAGAGTTTGCGAAGCAATCGGAACATTTAATAAAATCACCAACACAACGCTTCGACAAATAATTTTATTTTAAAATGAGTAAACACACTGTTCGGATTACTCCTCCCGCACACGTATTAATTAATTCGGGACGACACGTGTTTAGAATTTAAAATGGACAATCAATGTATGTCCATTGTAAAAACTGGACAGCCATCAAACGTACAAATAACGTCCACGGACGTTTGACCCTTCTTTGGACCAAAACTGAACGTCCAAAGGATGTCATGTGTTTATCGGGGTGTGTGTGTGAGGTGTAAAGTTTGTTACTGTGTTGATTTACCCTCAACACTCAACGGTTGGTGATGATTACTGTGTTTTGGGATTCCTATGAAATGATTCTAATGGCAACAAGCGCTCATAAATAGTGAAGGTTCCCCATTACTGCAACAGAGTAATGCAAGGCTGTATACTGCTCATTGAACTACAAAAGTTCTAAAAGAATTGTGTTAAGAACTCATTCACCCGCCTTATTCGCCCGATCTGATAGTGAGCGATCATTTGTTTCCAGAAAATCCTCTGCGTGATTTGCCCTTTCTGGGACTTATTGATATGACGTAAAAGTAGCTGTAACTATGGGTGAAAGAAACTCCAAAAAGCATTTATAAGATGGCCTAAAAGACTTAGTAATTTCGTTTTGGGACAAGTGTATGCAGTTAAATCGGTGTTATATTGAAAACTCACAATGTAATATTGATTCAAACTAATAAACTAAAGATATAACAATTTCCAAAACTTTGGACGTTCCACGTACATTGACTACCAATAATTTCACTCAAACTGGATTTGATAATTGCTACTAATTTTAAAATATTGTATTAGTTCCCCCTTTCGTGAGAAAATATCATCATTTTTTAAGTCTTATGATTCCGTACAGAATGCAAGGACAGTTGGGCAGTATAAACACACTGTGTCGGGTACATTGCATGGCGTATTCCCGAAACACGTATCTCGAATTAATGAATCTATTCTGGGGTGAGGAGTGATCCGGTACACTGTGTTTATTTTCTTATTCCATAAATTTACATTATTTTATTCAAGCAAACTTTGCAGAATTTATATTATGGAAGGAGCACAGCTGCAAAAACAAATTATGTTAGAAAGAAGGTGCAAATGTCTATATTAACCTTAATATGACTTACGTTACTACCTCTCCTCGCCGTAAGAGGGCAGTAGTGTTGATTACCCTCAACACTCAAGAGTTAGTAATGATTATTGTGTTTTGGGATTCCTATGAAATGATTCTAATAGCAACAAGCCCTCATAAAAAGTGAAAGTTATTGTTATTATTATTAATATGCATCATGAATATACATATACTTCAATAATTAATGCAAATGAGATCGATTCCTCCCAGTCTATTCGTTAAACAACGTTCAAGATAAGTTCTCTCTTTTTGGTTCCCTTTGGCCTACGGCAATAAGCAACGGGTTTGTATACATTTCAATATCAACATTAAATCCAGTAGCCCAGTAAACACGGCGCCACGTTCGGCTACCGCTTTTGGGAACACGATACGATGATCTTTTGCGGGCGTTTCTGTAATTACGATTGCGAAATGTGAAATTCTCATTCTGATTCTGGGTGCACGACGGTCTCATGGCGTATATGTACATCAATATGTCGCCAGAGCTTCTTTGGCGAAGCTTCACCGCAATTCTGTACGTACATACGTATGTGCTAGGTACATAGGCATGTACATTTATGTATTGAAACGGTCCTAGGTTCTAGAGCGCTTGCAATCTGCGGAATGGGATTCTGATTTCGGAGAATGCAAACGAGTCCTGGCAGTTTCGAATCAAAATATAAATTGATATGATATATGGAAATGTAGATTGTATAAATGCAGATATCTACTGACGTTTCTATATTCTACGTACTTTACATGACAAAAACATCTACGTTCAAAATTGAAATATAAAAATGTTTTCGTTTTCTAGAAACCAAAAGAATGAACCCACTTTTTTAATCAATCTACAAAGTACCAACTACATAAGCGAATTATTTGAGCGGGATGTTAATTTTTAGCTTCATACTCCATATTGTATTCTTGACTGCAGTCACTCAAACTATCATGCGATTCTAATAATTCAATCCCTACTTGCTAATAATGGTCATAATTATGTAAGTCTTAGATCATATATATTACAGGGATACCGCTATGCTTCCTAAGTATGTTTCCAACATTTCACAGACATTAAAAGATGTCTGCATTTCTGTCGAACATACGGTTATTGGTATCTTCTTATTCTCACCTGACCACGCGTCAGCCACGGCACGAGAAACGCGCGAAATTTAAATTAAAACTGACATATTCTCATACATAACCTGATTTTTTCATGTCGACACGTTTACAGTGTTACGAGTTGAAGCACCTAATGGATTCCCGGGACAAATTAATGTTGAAAGTCTTAAATGTAAACAATAACAGAGTAGCATGTACAAGCTGGATCTGTATTTCATTGAAACTGTAAAACACGCTGTTCTTATTTGTATCTATCTGACCATCAGATGTCCGAACGCAAGAGACATTTTTATTTAGTCAATAAACGGTTGCGAGAGGTGCATCTCGAATACGTTTTCAATAGGAAAACGAGTCAGGTGGAACTGCGCGAACAAGAGATTTAGCCGAGTGTAAAGTATTTGATTGCTGAAATTGATGACATCGATCCGTTCCCATTCAGCGATGTATAGCCGAGGCGGGCGGGAGGCGAAGGAACGGGAAGGGAAAAGAATGCAGCTGCTGATTTTCGCTTTAAATATGCATCGAGTTGGAACAGTTTCCAGAACTGATAAAACATTGAGACGACGCGACGTGGCCTGGAGACGAAGCGTCACCAGGAAAAATATTTAAAGTATCTCCTCGCTTTATTTCAGGTAAAATAAGGGGAGTTGTGGAGTTCTTTCATTGTATTTATCGGGAAATTGGAAAAAAGAGTCATTGTCGCTCCATCGCGGAAAATAAATTAAATTAAATTCATTATGGACTTTTGCATTCGTGATAGTATCAGCAAACTGAGATAGCGAACTGAGTAGGCTCAATATCTTTCTATTCAATTAAATTCACACAAAATAATGAAAATATCTGTTGGTACTATATTAACATTCCTTTATTCCATTGATCTTCCATAACAAAGTTAAATACACACAACAAAATAATGTAGGGGACAAGCTAGGGGACAAGCACATAGGTGAACAATTCTTTGTTTCTTGTATGTGAAGGTATAAGTCAACCATTATTGCTTGTTTACTTTTAGAAACAGTTAAAAATACTTAATACGAAATGTCTGTTTATCTAGGAGTAATTTTCGAAATTAATAATTTTTTACAAAACTTATGCAAAAAAAAACAATAACAATCAACAATATGTGACAATTAGTACAATGTCAGTACACTTTGTGACTTCCAAGAGTGTTGACTACCTTTCTGCACCGATTTGGCATTGGCCTAGCTCTTGTTGATCGAGAGCGTTCCACTGTTCCACGAGACACCGATACCATAGTTGTTTTTATTCATAGACCAGACTTTGATGTAGATAATCCCATACGTGTTCTATGGGCTTTAAATCAGGTGATTGCGCTAGCCATGGCAAAACTTTAATTTCGTGGTTTTGAAGAAATCCAGGAATGATACCTGCAGTATGCGAACGCGCATTGTCGTGCATGAGTTGAAAATTTTCACCAATTCCTGCAGCATATGGTAGCACAACGTTTTGAAATATAATGTCCCGATGGCGTTTAAATACCGATCCAAGAGAACGAAGTCAATTTTTCCACCAAGAGATATTCCATCCCATATCTCCTTGGAAACTGTGAACAGTTTGCGATGTAGCTAATCGTTCTGCATTCCCGGGACGCCTAGACACTCTCGTTCTTCTTGTATCTGGCAGAAAACCTAACCGGAATTCGTCAGAAAACAAAACAGATGCCCAGTTTTGTTAATACCGATTTAAATGTTGCTGCGTCCATTCTAATCTTCTTCCGCGATTTCTTCTCGACAAAGCAGGAACTCTCAGAGGACAACGGGCATTAAGACCATCTGCATGGAATCTTCTCCTCACTGTTTGGTCGCCTATTAACACATCATTAGTGCCGTAAAGTCGAATCACTAATTCTGTCGCCGTAATGTTACGGTTTCTTAATGAACAAAGTCTCAAGTATCTGTCATGAATTGATCGAGTTGCTCTCGTGCGTCCTGTATGACGTTCACGTAAATCATTGGTTTGCTGATATCTCAACCACAAACGATTGATGACACTTCTTGACGTATTGAGAGCTTCTTCAACGGCCCTATGAGTTAAACCACTTTCAAGCATTTCAAAAGTTTTTAATTGCGTATGCCGGTGTAAATGATGTCTGTTCATCCGCAATTAAATAAACACAAAAATTTCAGGATGATAAATCAACAAATCTTACATGTTTTTTTTAAATTTCAACTCATTTTTCAGTTAATAAAACCTTACTGTCACTTAAACTATTCAAACACAAGCAGCAAATTGTATTGACGCTTAAAATGACTTCGCAAATCTATTTTATATATGGCTCGTAAACTACTAGCAAATAAAGCCTTAGATTATATTGATGTGCGTAAACTAAAAGATTTTATTAAATTAAAAACGACTTTACGGGAGACCATGAAGAAATACACTTCCTCAAGTTTTTCTTTACTTGTTTACCTGACCGTCCCAAATACCATTCGTCGAACATGTACAACAACAAATGATCCGGACGAGTTTTTCTGGAACGATTTTTATATTACTTACTTACTAGCGGAGAAAGCATTCAACCGTGAACGACGAAAGAAACCACATAACTTAAGCAAATACCTTGTATAACAAGACGCAACTCAAGTTAAATAAGGTAGAACTTCAAGGAAACTAAATTTTCTTTCTATTAAAACAATCTTCTTCCCGAACAATATAAATAGCATTCTGAATACTAGCAGTCTGTTATTTATTTAGTTTATGACTTTTAGGCACATAATATTCAATTAACTTTAATTTTCTACCTGGCGAGGGAATCTTCTAACCGTAACGCACGACTATTCGTACAATCACGAGTCGGTTATAACCGGTTAAGTTATAAATGATTTTCTTTCAGTTATTTTACATTAGAGGGTTTTGAAATCCATCATCGATGTTTAGTTACATTTTTGTCTTTATACGAATATCGAATGGTTAGCTCGTAGAAAGCGTTTAGATGTATGACCGCATAATTGCAATTGCTTACGAAAGCGTATCAGTATTATTATGTGATTTCAGGTTGCTTGCCACCATATCATATGTAGCAGGAATGAGATGTGATGCCAGAAAAAATTACTGATATAGCCAGATAATAATTATCACCAATATAATAGAAAAATTAAAATACTGATTTACAACATTAATAAATCAAGCAGCAAGCGAGTTCATAAAACTTAATTCGTTCGCATTTGAATCCTGCGGGAATGGAATTTAATCCGCTACGCGGCATTTTTAAATTACTATATTTCTAGGTTTTTTATGGTCATTGCAAATTTTATTGATATTGAGCTCTATACCACCAATATATGATCGAATTTATTGATCTGGAAAGTAGTTATGAATAAATCCATAAAAAAATTATTTGTTTTGGTTACATATATGCAGTAGAATGGTGCTCAACATCAACAAAGAATTTTTTACTACTATATTCCATATAATTATTAAAACAAAAATGAACACATGTTTATATCGAAGTCTTTATTTTTTCGGTAATTCGTCTTCAGAAATAGTTACAAAACACTTTATGGGGGGCATTGCTATTAAAGAAATATAATTAATTGACAATATACGGATGTAACCCAAAAAATACTTACAATTTTCGTTATATGCGCATGTGCGAATTTGAAAACCACATGAAATCCGTGAACATTATAGACTAATCAGTAACCGTTTATTACTGCAATCTTACTACTCTGCTAACACCGAATTGTAAATTTCAAACTGTCCAAATATGAAATTGTAGCACTGCGAACACATAGTGGGCATGCGTCGTTCAATTTCGCATAGTTTCTGACTGCATTGCGAAAGTTAATAAGAGTCTGTACTATATTAATCACTACACTAACTAATTGTAACAAATAACACAAGAAAAATCTAGAATAAAATTGACCAAACCAAATAAGCGCAAGCAGCTGACTGCATCTGACAAGCATCAACAAATAAATTGCTTACCGCATTACTGTTTGTACCGGTAGCAACTAACTACAGCGCCGTCTACCGCCAGAAAGTAAACTAGAACTTATATCACCCCACTTATAATTTACTTCGTCCCCCGTGATACACATGTATGTAGGTGTTTAGTTTATTTTTTTATTATTATTGCTGATTTTAGTGGTGTGGATAAAAGGAGTTCCAGAAGTGTGTAACTTTAGAGTATGGGCCGTGCTATATAAAAATATATTTGTATTATTTTTTCAAGGGGGCCCCTCTTTTTTTATAATTTTCTTCAGAATTTTTGACGACTTACATTTTCAAGGGGGGCCCTCTTTTTTAATTTAATTTTATTTTCCCCATCCTGTATATATTTAATATTATGCTATTTTATTCTAATTTGTTCACCCCGTATATAATTTATTATATTCGTCCTCATTAGATTCCACCTTGGATATATTTTATTATAATTTATTTTATATCTTTTTGGTCAACCTGTATAGCCTTTATTCTATTTGGCTTTTTTATAACCCTTCCTATATATACGTATTCCAGATAATTTTGTTTTATTTTACCTATTCTGTATATGTTTTACCATACTTGTCTTTTTCTTGCCCGCCCTGTAGATATTACACCTTGGTGTAGTAATATTCCCAAGCAATTCGTTTCCGATAAATTCCCGAATGAATTAAATTTTAAACTCCCTAGCCACCCATTCTCAAATGAACAAGTTAAATTGATTCAATATAACAGAGGCTCAGGGTGTTAAAAGATGTGTCAGAAACTAAGGGATAGTGTAGTGCAGAATATCCACAAACGTCTTAATAAACATGCCACCGTAAATGGTCGGTTTCGGAGATAGGAAACATTTTGCGTTTGCACCACTTTTTTCTTATGCACAAAAAAACAATGTAATGTATGAACAAGCAAAAAGGCAAAAAATCAAATGAGTGGTAGTGGCCGCTCTCCATTTTAAGGCTGTTTCGACATCTAGACCGCAAGCAGCTTCGAACTCTTCCGAAAACTCCCACAATTGCTCGTATTCGGTGACAGCCTTTATCTACTCGCTGCTGTAGCTCCTCGAGGTCATTTTACGGGTTATAACGTACACTAACGTTGACAAATACCCCCAAAGAGAGAAACCAAAGCGCGATCTGGTAGGTCGAGGTACAGGTTCCTACCCATCTTCGTCCAAAAATTTCGTGATTGCTCTAACGGTAACCGAAAGATGTGCTGGAACACCATCGTGCTAGAAACAGTACTTGTTTCCTTTGGTTCATAGGAATGTCGTTTAACAGATCACTCATGTGTGTGTGTCCTGCAGATAGTTTAGGTAAGCAGCGCCTGTTAATCGGTTCGGTATAATAAGTGGAGCTAGTAACCTCTCGCCCAAAATACTTACCCAAATGTTCAATGAAAGACGTACCAGAAGTCTGGATTCCGTAATAGCGTGAAGGTTTTCGCGTCCCCCCACAAAGATTATGACACATTTTGCATATCGAAAACGAAACAGAGAATTATGATAAATTCATAACTATACTACAGCATTGACCATAAGAAGGCAATAATGAAAAACAAGAGCGTGCATTATTGCATTATTACAATGAAACATGGGGTTAGAACGAAAATTTATCGGCTAAATCAAGGGCAAACTAGCCTAGTAGTAGCTTTCTAATTTATTAGTTAGAGAAAAACAAGAAACGAAATATAGAACAATCATCCACATACATGTCCGTAGCAGAACAACACATCCTGAATCTTTAAAAAACAAGATTTTTTACAAAATCGCTGAGACACGCCAACTTTTGATCAAAAGGGGGCAACTTTTTGAGAACAAATAATCTTTATAGGATCAACCCTCTAGCCGTAGGGGTGTCAATCCCAAAATTTTAAAAACTTACATAATTATATAATTTCCATTTGGAATCTTCTCCAAAAAGTATGGCCCAAATGGTCTTGCTCAAGTAAGTTGAACTCGGAATTGGTTCCACCTGCAGGAAATTCGGATGTATTTCTTCACTTAGTGTATCCTGGACTAGGTATTATCCCAAAATTCTTTTAAATTCGTTCCTGCCAAAAATGTTTGTCTTTGGATATGTGCTTTTGCGATGTACGGGTAATTTATTTTTTTGTCGAAATAACATATTTATTGTCTAACCGGTATCGGTAGATAAAATGCTTTTTTAGTCTCACCTCCTTGTGATGCAAGTATTTTGCGTATTTTCATAAAATTGGACAACTGATGTCATTAACATTTCATTTCTGAACCCAAAAATAGGTTTATATAGGTATTCTGTTTTTATAGAGCAATATGTGAGGTGTATCTTCCGAGATCTACTGTCAAAATTATGTCATCTTTTAGAAACAAATTAAATAGAAATAATGACAATAAATTATATATGTAGCACCTTCAGCTCATGCATAATACTGATATACCTACGTACACAAATTTGTCTATGAGAAGACGGCTAGAACTTGTGATTGCAGCTAACGGCGCTGCTATAAGTTATTAAAAATAAGTTGATTTTTAAGATTCAAGAATTGCTTGGTTTCTACTTTTTTGAATAAACTTTTTTTTAACTAATTTCAATTTAGCATTGCGTCTAATAGATTTATTTTATTACAAAATAAAAAAAAAGTTGCTCCCTTCACGAAAGTCACTGGATAAAGCCAAATTCAATCTACGGAAAAATAGGGAAATTTGTCTCAAGTATCGTGCACATTTCGGTGGCCGCAATTGTGCCTGAGTTTGCTCGTTGAAATTAAAATTACTAAATATACTGTAAATAGATATTTACTAACAAATAAATATGGTTTTAACGAATACAACATTAGTCTAATAATATCCGCTTCGTAGGAAACATTACAAACACAAAGGAGGTATGGGTGAAGTAGTTTTTTCCCAATTTTCGAAATTGAAGAATTAACTCCAGCAAATAGGTGCGGCCGTCGTTTACGATAAGCGGGAATGTTCATTTAATCAAGGAAATCGAACGTTTATGCGTCCTTCGACTGCGAACGGTGTTGACGTGTTTATTTTAGAACCGAAATGATACTTACTTCTAAGTGCCCACTACGATTTCCTTGCACGGTTTCCTTGCATCGTCGCGTTTTATCTTTCCGTTTACTCTGTGCATTTGAAGAGCACTATACAGCGGGAGGGCATGGAGAACCATTTATTTATATTTAAATCTGCAAAATGTTGGCTCCCCTTGACAGAAATATCGACTATATCTGCGGTTAATTAAACAGAAAGGAATTCGATCGGAATCACATGCAAATTCACAACATATGTAGGTATACACTTAGTATGCCCATGTACTTACTAGAGACCAGCAGGAGTAGATAAGTAAAAATATAATCAGTTAATAATCACTTTATTGAAACTACCATCGATATAATCATGTAAAAAAAATATAAACCCAGAATGCAGAGAAAATAAGTACTAATCACTTTATCTAAAAATCCACTTCGTATCTTTTTCACCACGAATTATGGGATCCTGGTGATTGCTTTATAATAATTTTCTTTAATTTATGTATATTATTTTCATAAAGTTTGTAGTATAATTGCGCCTAAAACATTTGCACTTGTATATATAATAGCTTAATAATTTAACTCTTCATATCAAGAAGTACCATAAATTTGAAGCAGAACTATTCTCACTGACTCAGACCTTTATAAACTTTCGAAATGAGGAAATTACCCCTAAAATAACCTATGATATATACCTACTACCTCTAATTTTTATAGAATGTTCAACTGAGACGTGTTCTGAAAGGATATAAAATACATCTATCTGCTGTTAGTGTGTTCACTATTATCCTATTATTTTTATGTGTATTACTAGAGAACGGATGTACCGCAAAAGAGATGCATTAAAATGCGATCCTCATCCATGGCGAACTACGGCAGTAGTTCGCTACGCCGCAAACAAGTGCCGCACGTTATAAATGAGATCCGGTGCAGTTACAAATATTTGGTAGGACAAAATATCCACTGCTGTCAATGTAGGTCTTGCGTACATGTGTTTTAGGATAGCATGTGCAAAACAGCTGACATATCCACCAAAAAAGATTTTTTTTGTGTAAATTTCATTGCTACATGAATTCATTTGTGTAGGATAAGGGAGAATTATTTGTAATCAATACAAACATTGATATATTACTAGCAGTAATAAGTCCAAAATGATCTAATTAATGGTGTATCCACATCTACGCACATAATATTGTAAGAGGCATAAAATACCAATATAAGTTAGCAATGAATGATCTTTTAATGTTACAACGTCAAATTTCTGGTGATATATTTGCATTTTTCTGTAATATATTAGCTATCTCATTTAATTTTTTATAGTTAGGGATATTTTGACTGTGGTTGTGGAGATTTGTTGCAATTTATTTAATTAATTATTCTATTAAAGTTAGTTATTGCGTTCACCAAAGTCAAATCTTGCCTTTGTAAATGTTCAGCAGTGTCCCCTATTTTCTTTTTCTAGATTTTTTACTACGAATTTTCACATTCGGCGATAAAAAATCAATAGAGGCTTAGAAAATATCTTATTACCCAAAAACGATATTTAATTTACTTCAATAATTATTTTTTTGCGTATTTTTGGATATTTAAGCTAATTTTGAAGTTTATATGTGTAGTAAAGATTGCAAGGACTGTAGGGCAGCACAATAAACACACTGTTCGGATTACTCCTCCCGCACAAGTATAAATTAATTCGGGACGACACGTGTTTCGGGAATCCACGTATGTCCGGAACTCACCTCGCCGTCCCTTCGAGACGGGGGAAAACCGTTCGTCTAGGTCCGATCACGACAAGGCAGTGTTTATTTTTTTATAAGTGCAATGTGCTACGTGTTAGGTTTTACCTTCACCGCTTCGAAGCCCATTCTTCAAGTTAGGAACACCTAAGTCACTCACGT
>JARFOC010000364.1:593107-608713 GCA_031763485.1 Osmoderma eremita | reverse complement strand
GAGTAGAGTATCCACTTTTCGTCGCAGATTAACAACCGATCTAGAATTGGTTCATTATCAGTGTGTGGAATGTTTGCCGAAGAAATGGTAGGACGACTTCCTTTGTTATCATTTAACAATTCATGTGGGTCCATTTGCATAACTTCCACCTCATTCCCAGCTGATGAAGCTGCAAATGAATGGTTTCATCACTCACATTGAACCTTTCTGCAAGCTCTAGGCGCGTTGTACTGGAATTCTCCTCCACAGCCTGCTGAATATCCTCGTTATTAATGATCTTCGGTCTCCCAGAGCGTGCTTCTTTGGTCAAGCAGAGATCTCTCGAAGAAAATTTTTGAAACCACTTCCATCGCTTACGGCATCATCTCCGAATGCGGTACATATTTTTCACTGCAGCATTGGTACCAACTTTGTACTCATAGAGTAAACAACCTCAAATTAAAATTTTATTCATTGCCATTTTTAATTATTTAAAACTAGGAATTAAACAAAAATCACAAAATGTGTATGCATCGGATAAAAGAAGGATTCATACTGAATTAGATGACAGATAACAAACAAGTGCTACGTGCAAACGTGAAGTAAGTGTGGAAAATTTTGCGAGGGACTAACTATTGCGAGAGGCTGGTCAACTCAATGAGTAGAAGGTTGGATAACTGTATACAGATCGGATAATATTATAATAACTATTAAATGATTATTTTTAATTATAGCTCTACTTTCCTTGCTTTTGAATTTGCTTTAATTTTATATTTGTAGGTATTTTGCTTTGGCATGCTTGTCTTTGTTAATTTTGAATTAGTGATGTACTTTTATAATGCATTTATAATTTTTTTGAATTTCCTTTTGCAATTGCATTAATTAAAGCATGTTATTTGTGCTGTAAACCATTTATAATTACAATAACTTATTTCATTATCTTGTAATAATCCTTTTCTGAGCCTTCAAATAGATCTGATGAAAAATTGCTGAAAACCGAGATATATAGTTTACATTTTTCCTAAAAAACACATCCGTAACTGACATTACTAAACTAGGTTTCTTTTTTCTTTCTTAAATTTGATCTCCACTATATTTTCGCTCACTGTATTCTAATACGGATGAGAAATAGGAGAATTAGACAAGTATTGTTTTCGTAAGTGTTCCTTTCGATACATACTTATGTATAATTTACAATTTATTAGCATACGTACATATAAAATGAAGGCGTAATCACTTCTATTAACAGATGAGATAAAACACGACAGTTAGGTCCTCCTTGCTTTCTTTTGTGGTGTACCGAACTTGGTCTACTAAAGAGAAAGTATCCTGTTAAATAAGGTATTTTGTATATCAACCACTTCCGTACCCCAAATACCTATCTATTTCGTTTTGACTCTAAGTATTTCAACAGAGTACATGAAATTCCCATCTATAATTACTTGTGAGATATGAACAAGGGATGAAAATCTATCCGTATTTGCTCGTTTATTACATGCCTATACCAATACAGCCGAAAGGGCACGCTGCAGCAGGCGGCAGGTATTATTTATAAATTCCCGACCGTAGCCGGAGACATTAGATATTTTGTTTGCTGTACATAAAAGACGTTAGGAATTTGAACTACTATATTGCTGGTATGTATGATGTACAAAATATCTTTTATGTAAAATCACGTCACATTTTACACAGGACTTGTTTTTGTAACGTTACACATAGGTATTTCCTACAGATAACGTTGAGCGACATAGCAGGCAACCAGTTATACGTTAACGCATCCTCAGTGCGAAAAAGAGATTTTCTTTGTGTCAAAACTTTCTTTATTATAATTTTTTATATCTATTCATACATCATTCACCAATTAAATATATTTTATTGAAAATTAGAAAATTCATTTGAATTATGTACAGGTAATACAAAGATGAAAAGGTGGCAATGATAACGTGGTACCAGAAGAATAATAATTTAAGACGGGTTAGGGACTTGTTTTCAGTCAATTATCCTGAAGGCCTATAGCACGTGCAACAACCACGCTCAATATTTTTAACAAATTCAAAGCGGAAAAAAGAATTCGTCGGTAAATAATATATGATCAACAAAATTGTGACACTAAAAAATAGCCAGCTCAGAGTCTCTAGATCAAACAATACATATTGTATAGACTCCACTGCGAGACATCCCTATAAAATTAGTAGGCAAGGCAAGGAATAGTCGTTCTACATGTTGGATTAGAGGTATATTTGGGTTAAGAGATACCGTTACGAAAATTGAGCATTTTCGTTTTCATTTTCACTATGATGTTGAGAAAAGATGAATTCGAACGTCAGAGAAGAGATTATTTCTTCGATATGTGAAGGGTTTCACACAAGAACACAGTAACTGCCGTATCTGGATGTGAAGATTTAACAATAAAGAAATAAATGCCTAGTAATCTATTTCTTCCAGGTTGATGTAGCCATCCAAATGATCCAAACAAGCACTCTTTCTATTAAAAATCAGGACGAAGTTATTTTGCTTATATGTTATATATGTTTTATGATCGTTGGGCGAGTTTTTTAAAACTACCGTTGAGATTTAAAGTCAACTCGGCGTCTCTTAGTTACATATCTACATTCATTAATGTAAATAGGTCTTATAGTGGTGCGTTTATACTTTATGCAAACTATTGTTGCTACCGGCAACAACACATGAACCTTTTTCATTGTAGTAGGAGTTATATTTACGCCATGCTACAGGAAAAAGAAACAGGCAAGGTTGATCTGCCGAAATATCAAACTTTTTTAGCTACCTCGAATCGTCTTTGCTATCTCTGAGGGATATTTGACACGAATTTCATCGGATTTTTATAGCATAGAGTTAATATCAATTCGTTTCAATAATACTTTTGATCCAATTGATATTCATAGTGTTACGACGAATATTTAAATTTATGTATTCCGTTCAGACTTAAGATACTGGCAAAACATACATGCATATTTCTACATCATTCGGAATGTAAAAAATAAAAACATCTTACACAAGCAAAGACATTTCCTAAACTATTTTATTAATTCACAAATATTGTATAATAATAGATTTAATATTCTTCCCTTTTTTGATCATTTATAATACATTTTTATTGATATTCATAGTGTTACGACGAATATTTAAGTTTATGTATTCAGTTCAGACTTAAGATACTGGCAAAACATACATGCATATTTTTACATCATTCGGAATGTAAAAAATAAAAACATCTTACACAAGCAAAGACATTTCCTAAAATATTTTATTAATTCACAAATATTGTGTAATAATAGATTTAATATTCTTCCCTTTTTTGATCATTTATAATACATTTTTAAATCGTTTATACATATAGCTTAATTGAGTGGAAATCCCTAATATTCTAATAACATATGGTCGAATATCAATGGTGAGACAATGTGATGACAATATCAATCGGATAGCAATGAAATTATTTTTTTCTAATTTTGTTAAATTAAAACAAGAAATACCCTCACCACCTCAATAACGGAAATACTCATAGAACATCAGTGGAAGAGCATATCTTCAAGAGTTTTACCTTAACTAGAGAAACTACATCTAACATTTCTTTTCGATTTCACATAATTTTACAATGCATGCCACGTTTAGTCATCCAGAATATGCTGATATGATTTTTATTTATGGGTTTTGCTAAGGTGCACTTGCTTAATATCAACGTTGCTTTCCAAACAGAAGAGTGTCAGACAGAAATGTATTCCAGACGGTTCTCAACAATGCATGTGAAGGTGGAATTTTCAAGTGTGAGAATTACATCTGAGAGTGATGCCGATCCTAGTCTTGCTGTGGAAGAAGAAGTTCTCAATATGGTAGAGCTTGGATGGAAGTTCAAGACGCATTGCAACCCATCTTCAAATTAATAAAAGTACAGTATGGGAGGTCACTAGCAAAAATGGTTAAAAAATTCAGCACGTTCAGAATCTTCATGACGGTGCAATGCGGTTGCATTTTTGCAATTGGATAAAGATAAACCGTATAGTTTACAAATCTATTTTGTTCACTGATCAAGCCACTTGCACCTAGTTGTGCTAAATAATCGACTTACCGGAGCTAGATATTTTTAGAAAATAATTTGATAGATCTACCGGACGATGTTCCTTTGAATATTAGGTAAAACGTGGATTTTTAACATGGTAGTACCTCTACTCATTTTAATCGTAGTGTAAGCGACTATCTTAACAATCACTTACCACAAGACCGAATTGGTCCTGATGGTTCTCAAGATTGGTCAAAAATGTCCCCTTTATTATTGCCTTTGTGTGATGTTATTAGTGGCGTTATAAGAGGTGCATTGCTCTCGGAGTGCTACGTCTGACATTATTTGCCTTTGTGGTTTTCTGCTGAGAATGGCACCTTAGTTGCCGAAATACGTATTCAAAGTTCTTTACTCAACAAGGTGGTAAGGGGTATTTTTATTTTAAACTTTTGGGAAGCTTAAATTATTAGCTTATGCAAGAAAAATGGACACGAGGGAGACGCTACTCCATCGGATTCTCAATGGAATCCGGTTAAGCAAATCTCTATATTTAATAATAACAAAGATACCCATGGTAACCTACTCTGTTTAGGACAGCCCGTATATAAACCTTATCGACTGCATTACTTACAGTAAAATAACGATAAAATTGCAACTACCATTAATTAGGTTATTTCCACTGAAAATGAACGTACAAAAAAGGTGGTAAACAAGATCTAGAAGTCCGGTTTGCAAAAGGTCAACAAACCACAAAATGTAGTTCATTATCGTCGAAGTCTGCATGTGTATGTATGCATAAGTAGGCTGATATCAAGAATTAATTATGGTTACCAACTAATTATACGCAAAAAAAGCAAAACACCGGTCCTATTATCACAACGAAAGTGAAATAGACAAGATATGGTATCCTTAAATACAAATCATAAATATTCATGATGTTTTTTTATATGCATGCATACTTCGTATACAAATTGACCTGAATTCGTGATAGGAGCAGTGCCAATCGGAAATAACACAAAAAGTGTATCTACTGTATTGCAGCCAATACAATACGTAACAGATCAATGTTTGGGTGTTCTTCCATCACAATCAAATGCAAATATCAAGAATACTTGTAAAGCATCGCTTACGTAAACATTATATATTAAGTTATAACAACGTAACCTGTTCTTATAACTAACAGTGTTTTTTTGCATGTAACACATATTAGCAGATAATAATAAGGTAGAGAACCGTTTATATTTTGAACTTTACTAACTAAAACCTTGGAAACTGGAGTGATATTTCCAATTTTTAAATGGGTGGATAACAACTTTACTCCTTGAAGACTGTTTGAATCCTTGATTATAACTGGTCAGTTCGATTTAGCATTCTGTCAATTGCAATACCTAACATATATGGAACTGGAAACGATGACCGTAACCTTATCCAGCCAGAGCAACACGGTTTCCGTCATAGCCATTGTACCACCAATCAGACCACATCACGGAATCCTTCAATCGACAAAGCACCACTGGGGTGCTATTTTTGGGTGTCGTTAAAGCGTTTGATAGAGTCTGGCACATGGGCCTTCTGTACAAACTACTTCGCTTTCAAATTCCAAAGTCATTGGTAGCAATGTTATCGTCCTTTCTGAAAAACAGGACCTTCCACGTTCACTACAGAAACTTCTGTCCTGGATTTCGATCCAGGACAGAAGAGAGCAGGAGTCCCGCCAGGTTCAGTGTTGGCTCCCCTGTTGTTCAATCTGTATATAAACGATATGCCCAGTAGTCCTAGCACCCAGTTGGCTCTATACGCAGACGATACTTTGGTCTTTTGTCGCTATCGTGCCACCTGGTTGGCAGCCAGGAAGTTTCGGGATGCGGCTGAAAGACTGGAGGAATGGTTCATCAAGTGGAGAATCGAGATCAATCCTGACAAAAGCGTCGCTATCTTATTTAATAGAAATCGTAATAGAGAGAATCCGCCTAGTATCAGGCTGTTCGATATTGATGTTCCTTGGAGCCTAAAGACCAAATACCTTGGTGTCACCTTGGATTCCAAGTTAATTTGGAGGGATCATGTCAACTATGTCGCTCAACGATCGAACGCAACATTGTTTCAACTGTATCCTTTTCTAAATAGAAAAAGTAAATTAAACTTAAATATGAAGCTGCTGCTTTTCAAAGTCGCCGTAAGACCTGGGCTCACGTATGCTGCCCCAATTTGGGGTCATGCTGCAAGACACACCTCCAGAAAATTCCAAAGGAGCAAAATAGATTCCTTAGAATGATTATTAACGTTCCTTGGTATGTCAGGAATTTGATTACCCATAGGGGCCTAAAAATTCCCTCAATCTTATTACACATTAAAGAACTTGCCAGGAAGTATTTTGCAACAGTTCCAGACCACGAAAACCCAACAATCTCCACATTAGATATTCTAAACAGGGAAGGGAAACGCAGAAGACCTCACTACATTTTATCCGCTGAATCGGGAGACTAAATTCATTATCCAGAAAGCTACACGTATTCGATAAGAAATAGAGCCAATTTAGTATGGGAAGAGTACAGAACTAGGTTCCACTCTGTTTGTCACGAATTCAAGAAGAAGAAAATATGTATACATATATGCCGCTGAAAGTAATGTTTTTTGTTACTTTCCTTGATCCTTTTATGTCCATTTTACCATTAACAGTATAGCTACAAATGCAATAATAGACGAGTATTGGATTTGTTGATCAACAATTCTTCATGGAGTTCAAGTTCTCTTCTCGGCTTTAGAGTCGTGGTCGGTTGCAATTTCTTCCAAGTTACTTTGGTTTTTTTCTGAAAGAAATTTCAATGGATCACTGCTCTGTATATAGTTAATTCGGACCTCATTGGCACCGGTTGTGATGGCTTTTAGAGCAATTCCGCATGGGATTTGTAAAAACCAAGTTAGTCAACTTAAAAATACATACATTAAAAATAACACCAACAGTGGGTGTGTAAATTTTTTTACACCTTGAAGGTTCATTGGCCATAAAGGAGATAGATTGGTGTATTGCACATGAACAAAACCCAAAGGCGTTGCAGATTACAACGTAGATATGGGAGCAGTTGTACATCTGATTGACCATCAGCTGTTTAATGTGTTCTCGGAATGATACAATTTTCTTTATCGAATGTGCAGAACATACATCTACAAGGAATATTTATGTCTGCATCTGGAATATTACAAGATACCAAGTTAAATTTATTGGGATCTTATTACCTCCATGCTTGACTTGTCAATGGTTGACTGACAAGCATTAAAACAATATTATGTCACTATATCTATCTACTTCCCTAGCTGAACTGAAAAATTTCTCATTGAATAAAATACTGAGCTACCTTAAGGGCCTGGACTTGTTTAATGAATATGATAGAATCCATTCTACAATAGGACCTTCGAGGCATAGTAGAAGGGACGGATTATATCTAACCTGGCGAATGCCATCTTACCATCAAGTATCAACTATCAAGTATATATATCTACTTTCATTTTTGTTCCCGCAAGAAGATAAAATTTTATTTTTGGTATTTTTTTATTTTTATTATCTACAGTTTTGCAAAAGAAAGCAAATTCCAGAGATTTTTATCTCCCATTAACTAAACCTTTGGTTCCACCATAATGGGTGTTCCGCTCAGTACTCAGAAATTGCATGTGAGACATTGGATGTGGTCGTTAGATCTTTAGTTTTGGGGTGTGCCTTCAAGTACAATATATACAGGGTGACGCATTAGTGTGGCAAAGCTTTATATATCCATTATCATATAAGATATCAATTTTTTTATAGCAAAGTGACATTTTTGTCAAAAAAAAACTGAATACAGGGCTAGTCAAACTCAAATACATTAATTTCTCCATTATTTCAGATGGATCACCTGTATTTTATATAATAAAATGCAAGAACGGTTTAGTTGCTTTTATTTTTACCCAAAGTCTTTAATTTCTAAGATGTTTTAAATTATTTTTAAAAAGTGAGTTAGTCATGGAAAAATGACACTTAATGTTTAATACAACTACAAAATACAGGCATTAATAACTTACACTAATGATTAACATTAATCAATTAACCCAACTGTTTACAATGTAGTTCTATAATAAATGGTAAAAATATCCACCAATACTTTCAGCCGTTCTTCAAGCGATTGTCTTACATTTCTTGACATTGACCATAACTTCTGAAACACGCTGTATAATACAATGAAATTGAATATTGGGGGTGTGGGGCATGAGCTTAACCTAAATCCGAAACAATATACAGGTTATTCTATTTAAGAAAACGTATGTTTGGTATATATGAAAATAATTTTAAAATATTAAATGTGTACAATTTTCGTAAATAACTTTTTTTGATATCTTGTATGATAACGGATATATCGAGCATCGCCACACTAATGCGTCACCCCCACCTTGCAGAAAAGGAGAATTAATAAGTGACAGTCATCTATCTACGGTCAAGTATTTAGTTTTTGATTTGGGTTTTATAACAAAAAATGATTTTTTCTTCATCGTTTTCTAATTTGCTTGGGTTTCTTTAGTTTCTTTAGATTATGATCGCACGAAAATGTATCACATAAAAGAATTCCATAAGAAAATAGATGGGTTTCCATCCAAAAGACGTTGGCTACGAAATGAGCTTCTTAAGTCTGTGAAGGCCAATTTATAATATAACGTACTATATTTCCTCCTTGACATCAAACAAGTTGCACTTAACATATATTTTGCTAAAATGCACCCCTTTTAATGATATACACCTGTTAAATAGTTTATTTGTGTACACACATACATGTATATCTATCTGCGGTCGTTCTACGGAATGGAATACGATGCCAGACTAGAAATTCCAAGAAATACGGAAGTAAAGGGAATATAATATCAAAGAAGATAAAATATGAAATCTGTTTATAAGGCATATATTTCCTCCTGTATTTTATTCTTTTCCTTTATGTAAAATTTGTAGTCTTTTGATGTTGCCTGACAGATACTTCTTTTTGTTATGTTTGCGGTTTCAATGTATACGGGAAAAGTCTGTTTAGTAACGTTTTCACAATGAAATGTACCTCATTGTCACGTCCTTCGAGAAAAAGTAATGCCCTTGCATCCGTCAGCACTATTATGTAAGATATGCATTTAACATTACCATTTTGACACTTTAACATATGTATTTCTAAGCTTAAATATAACATTCCTAGTTTTAATTGCATATTAATAATTGTATCTTTTTTTGTTAGCATTAAAAATATATAATATTAAGGGACAATAACGATTGCTTATCAAAAGTATATAATAGTTGTAAGTGAAACGTGCATTTATCATGTACCAAACGTTCTCATAAACGCGACATCATCGAACATTGCATAACTAAAGAGGCCATAAATGACAAACTTGTTCCTTTATACCACTTCCTGATGCAATCGTGATTTAAAAGTCCACTAGGTTATTAGTTTCCCTTCTAAAGTAAGAAAAAATATCTAAAGTAAGTTGATACCGTATTAATTCGTAAAATAACATTGTAATCCAAACTTGGAATCAATACGTAAATGTTTCTAAAATACATTCACTTTCCAACATTGTCTTAGAAGTATACATATAACGGAATTCAGTTACATAAGATCCTACATCCAAAGTAACAATATCATAAGGTGGGACACATATATAGGTATATATTGGTATGATCTCTTACACCATCTTGCGGTAATCCCAAAATTCGTTGTTAATGTATTAGATTAAACGTTAAACTATATATCTTCATGGTTAATTGAATGCGCATAGGAGTGCCACCTATAGGATTGTTATATGAATTAATATTGGAGTTTCCATTAATTCTGGAGGCTTAACCGATAAAGGCCAACTCTACTCTGTGGGGAATAATAGTAGTATGAGTCCAGTCAGGGGCAGGTGGTGGGTATAAAAATGTTAGTAAATCAAAGAATACTTTATTTTTTTATACATAAAATCATCACACATTGCATTACACAACACAATAGGGGAGGTTTGGAAGGATTTCATACATTACACCACGGATATACCGTGTTGTGCACTTGTGTAACTACGCTCAGCATAAACAAAGACGGTAACGTCAGAATGCTCTCCTTCCTGAAGTGATCCTTGCAGCTTTCGTTATACCGTAGTTTGTATAATGATCTCACCGCTTCCTTTTGTAGAACCAACACACGAGACGCCTCACAAGCAGATATCCAAAAGATGATTCCGTGAAAGATGGCTAAATATCATATTCTAGTCGCATTATGAGTTGTTACCAGCCTTAATCTTCACAGAGAATAAAGTGCGACCGACAGTCTCTTCAAAAGATGTTCAACTGACCACTTTAGTTTGGTGTCCAAACTTAAACCCAAAAACCCAACGTCGGAATTGATTTACTTTGTTGACTTTGAGTGTTGACCTTAAGTTTGTTAGCACCAAACCATTCGTACGCTTCTGCAATTACCTCCTCGGATTTGGTATGAATCTCCTCCAACTTTGACACTTGTACCATCATGGATGTGCCGTCGGCGTATAGGCACAGTTCTGCGTTTCGGACACTAGCAGTTAAGTCGTTTGTATGAATTATAAAAAGCATAGGACTCCATACTTAATGTCTCTGGGATCGGAAGTAGGAGAATTCCACTCTGTTACCTGTTTCCTGTCAGTTACATATGATGTTAGGAGATCCAATGTTTTCCCTCTTATTCCATAATACTCCAGCTTGCTGCTGAGTATCTCGGAGCTCACAGAATCAAATGCCTTTGATAGATCTAGCATATTAATTTCAGTATGAAGGTTTTCTTCGAATGCTTGGTATATGCTATTTACCACCTCAAGCACTCCGGAAAACACGGAACGCCCCCTCCTGTATCCATGCTGGTTCCTCATTGGAAATTCCTTTCTGTCTAAGTAATTGGACAGCCTATACACAATTATCCTTTCGAACACCTTGGATATAGTCGGCAATATACGTGTTGGTCTGTAATTTTGGGATATATTTACATCTGCCTTCTTAAGTACCGGACCAATTTTCGCTGTTTTTAGTTGTTCTACGCAAGCATTGAAGACATGAGCATTGATCAGTGTACCCCATTATCGTAATGCAGTACATTCATCTAGGTCGGACACTACATGAAGTCAGGCTTAACCGTGGCGTAGCATAATAAAAATAATATACCTTTATTGCCGAACAGAGTAACTCCAATAACAGGACAAAAGTAAGAGATAGCTAATAACAAGAGAAGGGGTGCTCAAATCTAAACTAGAATAAACCTACTTATACTTAACATAAATTACACTAGTATACAAAGATACTGAAAGTAATGTAATAGTAAATAACAATAAAGAAATAAATATAAAATAACAAAGTAAGAGATAACAATAACAAAAATGATAATCAAAAGTCAGAAAACTACGTACTAAACAAATCAGTACACCTAGTATCATATGCAGAGGGGATCTGAATAAGATACTTGTATTAGGGGTTGCAGTGTAAAAAGTTATGTTTAGACGCACCAGATGAGCAGTTATAAAGAAAGAGATTTTATTTAAAAGAGTAGGGGCATCATATATTTTATAGAGAAGGTTGAATAGGAATTGGATATCGTTATGGTTCCGGCGAAGTTCAAGAGGTTGAAAGTGAAATAAATTTAGCAATGTGTTGTGATCGAAGCCATGACGGGGGTACACCGCATTAAGTTTGAAATAAAGATACTTTATGAATTTACGCTGAACTTTTTCAAGCATAATGGAATACGTTTTGTAAAAGGGTGTCCAAACAACGGAAGCATATTCAAGTTTTGAACGAACAATAATAATGGCTAAGTTAGTGACAGTGGATCGTTTGGCAATGAAACCTTGTTGTAGCTCAGAAAGTTGAGGTTTGAACTGACGATAAATGTCGATAAATAAGCTTTTTTCAAATACCTTGGCAAAGTTGGAAATAATTGCTAAAGGTCTATAGTTAGTAATTAGGGAAGTATCACTATTCTTGTGAACCGGGCATAACCTTGTAACTTTCCAGAGATCAGGAAAAATAGAAGTGTTTAACGCCAAATTAAACACAAAATGTAAAGGAGTAACAAAAACCTGAACACAGTCACGAAAAAAAAAACCAGGTACGTTGTCATGACCTATGGTGTTTTAGAGCCCCTAAAGAACATAGCATATCAGTTTCCGGTATGGAAGTAAGATGAGAGACATCCAAAGTGTTAAAATAATTAACCGAAAGAATGCCATTATAGGCTCATGGTCCCCTCGTTGGAATCACCAAACCAAGTGAAAGCAATGCAAGGGTTTTATAGGTGAATAAATACATAAATAAATGTATTCCCTCAAAGGTCTTTAGAAACGTGCTATTTTCTTGGCTTTCTGGGCACTTTCCTTCCAATTTTTCTAATCACGAACTTTACTTTTCCATTGTGTGTCCCCCAGCATTTCTAGATCTTTTTCCACATCATCTTCCTCTTTTTCTTGCACGAGTCTGTCGCCACTCCATTATTGTTCTTATGATTGCTCTTGGTCTTGCTTTTAATTAAGTCCAAGATTGTTTTTCAAGATTTTTCTTTTACCTATTTTTATTATGTCTTCGATTTTCGTTAGTGTCATATCTCCCGATGCATATTTTTGCCTTATCAAATAGAATTTTCCCTTAAATGAATAAAACGCTTTATTGACCCCTTGTATCTTTTCTTAAACCTCTCCGTCTCCTTTGTTTGTGATTGTGACTTCTAAGTACTTAAAGTTGTCTACCTGTACAAATTCGTACATTCGTAATTTAATTGGTCGACGTATTAAGTGTTTTCGTAATTGTTGGTATACCATATCGATATGTATTTATTGCAATGATCTTTAACAACATCTTGTCGTTTTATTGTTTTTGTAAAGGTTCGTGAGCCGGGAAGCAATCGCTACCATCGAATTGTTGATCTGGGTTAATTGAATACGCACAAGACTGCCACCTATACGATTGTTATTTGAGATTTAATATTAGAGATTCCATCAATATACGAGGCTCAACCGGTAAAGACGGTCTCTGTTTGGTAGGGAGTAAGGGTGAAATGAGTCCAGCCAGCGACAAGAAATGGGCATAAATAATGTTACTAAATCAAAAAATACTTTATTGTTTTTATAACTTCTAAATTAACACAAACTATTATATATCACACAACACTACACAACAGAAGGGTTTTGAACTAGTTTTATGGACCACATCACGAATCTACCAGACGAAGAACGACACGCCAGTGGAGTTCATCGGCCTTAAGTTGGTACCACAGAATCACGAGGGCGCTCAAGAAGGTCGTACCTGCAGTATAGTGGATAAACCGTTCGACAATGCAATTACATCGTTGTACAGTACAGAAATAATGGATTGCCATGGTGATGATGACAGGGATATTGGATGCTTGCGAGAGTAATGGGAAGAAAGAAAATAAACAAATTGTCAAAGTTAGAAAAGGTAAAGTTCGTGAGCAGAAATAAAGAGAAAATAGTAAGAAAAAGGGTGATAAGAAGGAGTGATTAGGAAAGTGAGGTGAAGGAAGTTTTGGAAGGAGGAAAAGCAGTGCCCAGCATGTAGAGAAGAGAGACGTGGGTGGAACACATATACTCACACATACACAAGTTATATTTTATAAGGTATTTGATATTAATTCATTCGTTAAATTATATGTGCGTATTATTGTTAAAGCTACATTTTCGAAATTATATTTTCAACACATTTTTAGGTATTTCGATGTTATTTAGATAAATTACAATTTTTGATTAAGTCATTAGAATAGAAATTAGCAAGTGTCAATTAATTAACATTCGGAAACTGCCCGGCTTGTGTCAATTTGACATATAAATAACAGAACCGGAATTTATAAATTTTATTATTTTAATAAATACATTTGAAATTATTTTATTGGTATTTTGAAACATTGCATTATATGTCAGTATCATGAAGTTTGTTACATTTTGTATCTTTGAGATTACTGCATGTAATTGGTGTTATTGTTGATGTTTTTAGTTAGCAGTTTGATTGCGGTAAAGTTTCTTGTTATAGAGGAGGGTACCGTTTTCATAGAAATCCTAACACGCTGCATAAGTTGAATTGATTGTTTGGATGTGATTTTTGGGACATATTCGCAAAAGGACTACTCTAATTAACGCGGGAAGACTTTGAACTGGCCTTTTGAATGTATCGAAGTTATTTAAGTCATTACAAGAATATTAATCATACATAATTATGACATAATCTTATCATATGTAAATCGGTCCTCGGGAAACATCGTACAAGTTGAATGATTATTTTGTTAAAGGCAGTGCAAGACAGTATAACATAAAAGCCGCAATTAGAAATCTAAGGCGTTTATGTAAAAGAAAACTAGTTCCATGGAGGGGGATTGCTGTGCATGAACGCCCTCACCAGCGTCCTTGTCAAGGCTATCAACTGTTCATGGATAGCCTCTCACCTATCAAAAATACCGCGGCCAATATAAGAAAAAGTTTCTTTACACATACACGCGCACATAATCGGTAACATGAAATAAAAAAAGGCGCTGTAACCGTATTCGCTTAGTTACATGCACAGATATAAATTACAGTTATTACACGGTGTGATTTATGTTACAATGCGATTACGGGAGAGAACGCAACCTAACGTAAGTGGAACGAATACGTTTAGAATAATCGTGGTGTTATGGGCCTGCACAAAATTCTTTAATATAAATGTCATGGGGAAGTAATATTTCCGCCAGCAAGTAATTGTGATGTCAATCTCTCGTACTGGCATTACAGCATCGATGTAGGTGACAGAAACATGCAGCGTTTATACTGCCGCGACTAAGTATCTGCATAATGAAGGATGGTATTTAACTGACCTCTTAAAATAAGATTTATTTATGTTGCGAAAGTAAATTTAGAGTTTTTTTGAAGATATTATTGTTGTTAAATAAGTACTATTTACTTGTTCTACGATGTCATCCGCCTGTTGTGGCCTAGAATTCATCAAACAAGTTCAGGCATTTAAGGTAGCTCAGAATCTTGTTCCATCTACTGCAGATCGGCTAGGGAAGTAACTGTCTTCCCAAAGGTTGAATACATGCCACCTCGGGTGGCCGCAAAACAGTGGCATTTAACATACTCTACTGTTTCATCTATACACGGTTGGCTTTCCGTTTCATTAGTTAGTCCAATTTTGTGTAGGTGTTTTGTGAGTCTGCGAGGTCCTATAAAACCCTTTTACGATTAAATTCAATTCTCTCGTTCTGACATGCTTCGGTGAAATACACTCTTTCGCATGTATCAAACCAGGAAAATTGCTCCAATATTGGAGTACTTTCTGTTTTGAATAGAAACTACTTTGTTGTTTGGCTATCGAAGTTAATGTGCCAATTGAAGGTTCTGGAGTGTTACGCCTATCATGTCAAAAATAATGTTATACACAACATGTAAGTAATTGATGTTCAGTATCTATTGTCCCACCATCAATCAAATGTTCTTTCTAGTTTGTTACTCTTGAAAAAGGTTTAAAATAAAACCGAAAGCTTGTAACGGTACTCTTACAATAATTAAATAAATTTCGTGAATGCTTCGGCTAATATGAGTACTCTCTTATTATACTT
>JARFOC010000364.1:564132-593007 GCA_031763485.1 Osmoderma eremita | reverse complement strand
TGAAACTGCATGCTGCCAGGCACGCAAAGCCATTCCCAGGCTATCGTCCAGGACGGCAAAATATTACCTGCGTCTTTGTCGTAGCAACCTTCGCCAAGTTGTAGGGCTGTTGACTGGCCACTGCAAGCTGAATAAGCACATGCCCCGCATGGGACTAGTTACTAGCCCCCTCTGTAGTGCATGTTACTTGGAAGATGAGACTGTCCGGCGCTCGTCCAAATAAGAGCCGCTATCCTGGGGGAATGCTCGCCATCGCATCGGTGGCGCCTCGACTGCCGCACTGCTCGGGCTCATACTCAGGTTGGGTTGGCTCGGGTAGGTGGTGAAAGAGCGACGCCGCCGGGGGAGGTAGCACAAAGGGCACAATATGGTGGCCCAAGTGCATGTGGCTTTTTGCCACCCTCCCCCACCATTTAATCCATCCATCCAATGTGATGTACCACAAATCACCCTAACTGAATGATAAGTACGGATGATTTAAGTAAATGAAGAGGCAGTAGTCAGAAAGTATTTAATATAATTAGAAACAATGACAAACGATTCAAAGAACGGATCTTAAAATACATTACTATAATTCTTTCTTAATCATCATAAGCTCGGTAAACTGTCTTGTAAAACCCTATCCTTTGAAAAAAGACATGTGTTAAGATCAATTGTATAAATACCAGCCGAACAAATAATAACATTAACATATAAGGAAATTCAATGAAAGTAGAAATTCCCCAAACATGAGTTATTGCTATCCACTATGTACTTTAATACATAGCAACGATAATAAGTACATATACACATTAACGTCATTAAAACAGCAAAAAAGTAACATGCTAATTGTCAAAAACACATTGACATAGTAAATTACGTGTTAGGACTGCTAATTCATTTGCTTCATTTACACTCAAAATTTTACTAATAATATATAATTCGTATATGTTTGGGTAGTTACACATCTAAGTTGTCGCTTCCGTGCTTGAATTATATATTCTAAAAATCAAGATAGATACAAATAGGTAGTCATTTTATTCTATGAAGAACAAAATTTTTGGACAGTTAAAAATTGTAATAGAAGAAACAATCATTACAACCAGAGATATAATCTTGGAAAGGATATTTATAAGTTAATATTGCCATCTTTCAAATTGTACATGACTTCATTATTTATATTATTATGTATACAGTACGAGCTATGGTTCTATAGTCACCCGATGTTACACAAACTCAACGCATCTCAACATGGTCCGGTATACTACAGAAAACAGGCGAAATTGACCTCATTAGTGTGCCGTCACAAAACCCAGTTGACAAAGCGCCATGTTTTTTTTTTCAAATAAAACAAAATACTTCAAATATAATCAGCTGATAATCATCATTCCTGTGAAATTGATTGCTTAGGTCTTAGCAAATTGTAATTTTCCTAGTTGTCTAACAATATAACTGCATATTAGGGCATAATATTCTTATTAAAGAGGGCACAGGTAAAGCAAATAAGAAGGAACGCTCCTACAATACAGAATAAGTACAATCACTTTACATAATTTGCAACAGCTACACCTAAAATATATTGTTTTCAGATTAAACTCACTGAAAATACTAATATTGCAAGTACACACTGTACATGACCAAAAGGGCTACATTACGTCACCATAGGGCAACATTTGCATACCATAATATATCAGTTAGTAATAAGACATGTCTGTAGAATGGCCTAAAGCCAAATTGAATACATTACAAACCATAGAAGGAATGTATCCAAGCAAGGAATACTGAGCAACTGATAGAATCTATCTAACAAGAAATTGAAGATTTTAAAGTGTTTGATGAGGCTGTTTGATATCTTAGTACATCTCCTAACAGATTGATGTAGGAAGTTGTGATGATTAAAATATAATGTATTTGCAATGTTATTATTTGCAGTTACAAATTAGTGACCACTGGTTGGTACGGATGGCTGTCGATCAATATGTATACAATATAAATTTATTAAGTTGACATCCTTCTATATCCATCACCCTGTGTATACAATACTTGCACTTCTTCTGTGTACTGTGGTGATTACAAGCAAAGCACATCACAGGTTTGTTAATGAGACAGAATACAAGACAAAAAAAGAAATACGATACCATACAAACTGCACACAAATTTAGAAACAAAGCACTTTTAAAAGAAGTCGAACAGCGGGAGCAGAATGCGAGGTTATGTAGCTTATTTTGTTTGGAAAAGTTTCACAGCGTTGCCATTTTCTGACATCAGCACTAATGCCCTCAATTGCAAGAACTCTCTATTCATATGCAGTCTCATAGTGAAGTGTTGATTATTTTTTCATGGACTGGTAAAAGAGTGTATTAAATTTTCTCTTTGATTAATGAAAATTGCATAGAAAACTAAGAGGTTAATAATGTGATGAATGTACTGCTACTATAAGGTAATCATAATCATTCTTTATGCAGTTAAAGATAATGTAGTATGAATACGTTGTATAAAAAGATTGCAACCGAGATTTAGGATGAAATCAAAACGACATGTTGTGAGAAGTTAAAGGTTATGAAATGATTGCCTTGAAGGAAAATAAAGAAACTATACTTCTATTGTAAAAGAAGTAAGATAAATAAGATACTTTTACAGCAGAATTATTGTTTAAAATAAAATGAAAACTACTCCTACTAGGGAAATAACTAAATAAAAGTTTCTTTTGGAGAAAAATAAATAATAGTACAGTTAGGATAAAAGACAAAGATCAATTAGTCAAATACATTTTCGTTTTTTGTCCTGTTATTTGGATTGTATCCTGTTCGGCAATAAAGTTCCACTATTATTATTGTTATTATGTTTTCCATGAATGGGAAAAAAGGATTCGTCGGTAAATAATATATGGACACCAAATTTTCTTTATTGTTGCAAGCCTCCAGAAGAGTCTCACAAAAATCAAACTTTTCGGACTTATCCTTGGAAATATTTCGTTCGCTTTTTTAATTTATACGAACGGTCTTTCTTTTTTCTTCTAAAAACTCTACGCTGCTATTTACAACATCAGCTTGTTCAGCAATTGCTCCACTGGACAGAGGTGGTACCCGTTCCACTGCAGCGCAAGTTAAAATATTTCGTTCATATTGTCCTTTTTATGTTTCTGGGGATATAAACAACCATGAGTTTCAAAGTTATTAATTCATATGCAATTCACATTTCATATGCAATTAGTTTTTCAATGTACATTTGAAAATTTGTCGAGTAGATTGATTACGATTGTAACATTTTATAACATATTTTTTTCTACATTAGAAAAAATATTCATGATTTGATTTGATTTGGCCCCAATGCAGAGAATTGTTTTTCACATCCATTAACACTGCGGCCTTGAGGCCTATTGTATTACTCTGCATTCGGTTATTTTATGATTATCCGAACAGATTACCCCTTGACAAGGTTTAGTAGTGTGTGCGCAAATCCTTTTCCGGTATGCCCCGCAGTGTGTCTATTGCACCATTCAAAAATAAGGAGGCTGTTTCCTCCTCTAAAATTGGTGCTAAAGTGGTTCATCTCTGTAGACCCATTATGTGAACGTGTTTCCTTGTGCTCATATGCAGACATTACTAATATGTCTAACTAAGTAATGCGCTAAATAAACAACTTCTTTTCAAGATAAAGACTTGCTACAAATGCAACACAACACGCTCAAGTCTGAAAATTATTGATTGAAAACTTGAGAGCGTAGATAATAATGGTGTGCCGCTAATTCTACCATTATCATATGTAGAAGGTATGAAGAACCGTTGCTAAAACTGCTAAGCAGTACTGACAATATAAGCTGTTGTTCAAATTATACGATATTTTCGTATGAATGAAGATAGAGTTTCTCGTTTTCCAAATGGGAGATAGTGTTTCTGTTTTTTAATCGTTTCATTAATAAGAAAACCATAATGTAATGCCAAAAAACGCAAACAATAAAATAGAATTAAAAGATACAGTGTAGGTGTTATGCGATTGATAATTCCAAGTAACCTAGTTTTTTTCCTATGTCCCGGAAGACTAGCCACACACAAATAACATGAGCTACGTATTGGCAGGAATAACAAAAAAGGCGGTGAAAAGTGCGAACGTTTTCGCTCATTAACTTCCAGGAGTAAATATAGCCTTAGTGGTAATTTGGCCACCTCATCTAGACAAACGTTCAAGGTTAATGGGAATACACTGGCACAAGTATTAATTCTAAAATTAGCTTAACAGCAAATGTCTTTTTCCGGACAATTTCACGGTTGGGTATAACATGATATCGTTAAAATACCAAAGTGCTTATCTGGTTCCACATATGTAGGTAAACCATAATCAAAATTATTTATCTAATTTGTGGGTAAAATTCAGCAAAAATGCTATTACCTTAGATACGAAGCTAACTAATATAAAAAGAAAGGTTAACTTATTAACAAACTCGTTAGCATATGCCGTGAATGTAACATATTTTCACACTTAACGAAACTTAAAAAGCACTCCATACCGCACAAATATATAGAAACTACATACATACATACGTATTCCTCTGCAGTAACGGTAAACTAAGTTAATCTAATATGTTAGGCAACGCTTGATTTATCAGGTGCATCATCTAAATTCGCTAAATGTTTAAAACAAACAACAATAGGTCTTCTTGTTTGTCCAATATATTTTCTTCTAGCAGTGATGACAAGTAATTTTATATATTCCAGATCTTCTTTAAACTTTTGGACGTGTTGTGGAACGAAATTTTGATAATCTTCTTATTAAGGGGTTCCTGGGATTGTGGAATTTCTGGTAACTTCTCTTATACTTAAGCCTATTTAATTTTCTATGGAGTATGTTTGGAGAGAAATCATTATATTTGTCTATTTCGATATGTTACAGCTCGGTATCAAATTTACCTTTTTTGTTTAGTGGAAATTTAGCTAGCCGGTTTAAAGAAAAGTAAGCGGGGCCATATTATATTTGGACTGGTCTCTTATATACCGGGTCTCCCAAGTTGAGTGGCCTATTAAACTATTTTAAGGAAGGAAATACACAAAAAATCTGAAAATACGTAGACTGCCCTAAACCAAAGTGTTCTTTCAGAGTGAATTATTTTCACTTTTGCATTACTGCCGGTTGCCCAGAAGTTGCCATTAACTTTTTTTTTATTTTAAATGCAATGTTATAATTTTTATTGCAAATTCTGATAATAAACGTAATTCTAAATACAAAATGATAAGGTTTCCCTATATCTAAATAATCGATTCTTAGATATCTTCAAACTTATGTATAAAAAAAACGATTTTTTGCCTTGCATTAAAAAAATTGTTTTTTCTTAAATTTCAAGATTCAAGTAACTTATCATTTGAAGGTATAACCCTTAGGCTTTGAAATCATAGCCTAAATATCCTTGAAAGTTTTACAGTCTGGCCGCGATATCGTGTCGAATATCATTATGTTTGACTGTCCAAAACTCTCAAACTCTGTCTCAAACTAAATGAAACACTTTGTATATTTTTACATCATGATGATTAGTATTCCGTTTCCCTATACCTATTTCTTTTCGTTTTCCTATTATTAATAATTGTGTATTTTAATGGCATATATGCCATTCTATTCTTAAATCGCTAATATCTCCAAAAAACAACTTTTCTTGGATTAATAATAATTTATTTATTGTGAAAGGTGGTAATAACAACATACACGTTGTCAAAAAACAAACAAAAAATACAAGTACAAGTATAACAGTGAAAACAATTAATTTATGCATTGCTGGATGCGCCTCCCCACAACTCACTCAGTGAATATATACACCGATGAATAAGGAAAGCCTTAATGGCAGCCTTAAAGCATTTCACGCTTGGGATTGATTTTAGGTCGCGAGGCAAAGCGTTAAGGAGACGCAATCCCAAAATTCAGGCACATTTTTCGGTTACACTTCGTATCATACTGATGTACCTATATCGTTGTTACATAAAAAAACAGATTTGTTATTATAAACATTATATATGCTTTTATGTAGTTCATATAGGTATATAAATTGTAGCAGCGGGAAAATATTCCATTTATGAAAGTAAGATCTACATTTCTGCCTACTATCAATACCTGGCACACCTCTAATAATTCTCTTTTGAGCAAAAAAAAACAACCTTAACAAATGTTGACCCACCCCATACTGATATTTCCATGTCATTTGAAACTATATTAATTGAATTGGGTCTTGTACTGAAAATTGTGAAACATGATATATTTTGTTTTATCAACTTTTAGAAACAATTTATTATGGGAAAACCATACATTTATAGCCTTTAACAAAGAATTAAGACTATTTTGGCAGTTTAATATGTCGTTACAAGACACAACGACACTTATATCGTCGGCATGCACGGTCAAGTCGTACTCCGATAAAAAGTTAATAATACTAACAAAAACCAAAAATAAAATTGGACCCAAAATGCCCTCTTGAGGAACTCCTCTATTGACGGGTAGGCTAGAGGATTTTTGCCCACTGACTGATATTGAATATGCACAAACTGGGTTCATCCTTTTAGGAAAGATTAAAACCATTGTAACACAGTACCAGGTATACCATACCAATTTAACTTTATAATCCAAATATCATGGTTGACACAGTCGAACGCACGCCTATAGGAAACTGACCATTACCACACTCAAATTTTTTTGTAAAACTAGCAGAAATTGTAAGAGGGCGATTTAGTATCTAACTTGCTATATTGTTAATGTAAAGGAATGACACGAGATTCTTTCAACTTTGATGGAAATACACCATGAGGAATTGCAAGGACTGTGGGCTGGTATCACTAATACGCAGTATCGGGAAATCCACACACGACAAATTGATGTAATAAAATTCGGGATATATTTTCAAGAGCACGTCGGCTCTCATTGTCAACCAATTCCCGCATTTCCCGAATATTCGGGAATTGGTCGACGATCCCGATACTGCGTATTAGTGGAAATACACCAGTTTCAAATGATAGTTTAATCAAAAAAGTAATTGGAGCTATTAAACAAACTGCAATTTTTTAAGCAAATTACAGGGTACCCCATCAGGTCCAGAGGAGGGTTTACTTTTTAATTTCTTAAATAAATCACAAACTTCAAAATCATTATATGGCATTGCAGACATGCTGTGTAGAATGTCGATGTTATTTGTAATATTATGGTTAAAATATTTACTGGCAGAAATTTATTTTCTTATCCTAAGTGCGTATGCATATGTGCATATTGATCACACAATTGGAAATTCTCACACCAAAGCGTTCTTATTCTCGTTTTAAGAAAATACGGTTAAAATATATTTTTAGAATCTTATTATCCTTGCGTCTACCGGCTTTATTGTTTATATTTTCTTTTAATCATGACTTACAATATCATTTTAATTGTGTTATTATTGTTAATAATAAACTATAAGCACCATCGATTGTTTTTTACTTAGGGAAATAAGGAGACATTGATAAGCATGGAAGTCTAAAAGATAATTAACTTGGCCTCGTCGGTAATTTCATAATAACAGTAACCGTATGCATACATGAACATATGCGATATCACGGACGTTCGTATGTAGATAACTAGATACCGTCAACGAAGTGCAGGCGTTCGATGCACAAAAGTGACTCGGCGCGGCCGTGTCGCTGCACATGCACGGGAGCCGACTAAGTGCGGCCGGCCAACGATGCAGTTTGCACTCTTGGTGACGTAAGCAAAATCGGTGCATTTAGCTACCAGGATAACAGAAGGCAGTCAGTTCGAAGACAAGCGCAGTTGTTGCCAGACAGCTATTTTCGTATCGAATGCACGTTGCAGTTGCACACACAAACTTCAAAGGGGTGTTGAAAGAAACTCGTGTGCGCGACATTCTGCCAGCGTTCCCTCTTTAGAAAAGATAAATACTTTTTAAATATCATTACGTAAGAATAAAACAATAACATAATTTGCCACTAACTTAATTGATAATTAGATTTTTTCCCAATATTCACTAACTGAATAGATATGTAATTTTTACTGCTTTATACATCACCATATTTTTTCTTTACCAGAATATTCAACAAATTTATAGCATGGGATCAAAATCCTTGGAATAATATTTCGGGCTCTTAAGTTATACAGGATGTTTACGGTCTTGTGATTTTATTTTCAAGGCGTGATTAAACATTTTAAAATAAAGTCATTAACGTAAAAATATCTTAACAAACAGAGATACTAATGTTATAAAATAATGTAGTTTTTATTTCATAGCATTATAATTTAAACATTTTTTTATGTTTTTCATGGAATCCACTTCACACTAATTGTTCAAAGATATCGCCGTCTTGTTGAACGCAATCTCGCTCGACGTATCTATGAATTAGCATAATTTACTAGGCCTTGGTCTTGCCGTCGAATTGTAGCCTCAACTCGGTTACGAAGATCATCTAAATCAATTATGTCGTTCGTGTATACCACGGTCTTCATAACGCCCCATAACTAGAAATCAAGAGGATTAAGGTCGGGTGACCGAGGAGATCATGGCATAGGACCACCTCGATCAATCCACTTATTTTCAAACACATTATCTAAATGTTGGCGAACCAAACCCCATAGTGAAGAAACCACATTTGTTGACGTACATTCAAAGGAACTTCCTCCAATAGTTCCATCAAATGATTTTGCAAACACAAGAGATAATCATATTCATTCATTCGATTTGGCAACACAAATGGGCCAATAAGTTGTCCGTTGACCAGTCCCATCCAAACGTTTATCGAGAATCTATCCTGGAAATGATTACGACCAACAGCAAGTAGATTTTCCACAGCCCAAATATGAGTATTACGACAGTTATTTATGCCGTTACGTGTAACTGTTGCTTCATTAGTCGCCAGTACAATGGAAGAAAAGTTTGGAATTTCTACATGTTCTTGTAGAAACCATCGGCAAAACTGTAAACATAAAGGATGATCTTTAAGTTGTAAAGGCTGTACTTTTTGTACATCAAACGGATGCAATTGATTCTTGGTCAGTGTTCGCCAGACATTTGATACATTTACTTGGCGAGATATTTTTCGAGTACTACTAGAAGGATCTACTTCGACAAGATTTAAGACTTCTTCTTAGTTGGTGTCGGCCAGGACCACCATCTCAACTTTGACGTGTTGGCAGTACACTAGTTTCTCGTGCACGGATTACCAGAGCGGTAAATTTTTGTGGAATAGATATTGGCCTGTTAGGAAACCGCTCAGCGTGCAATCGACTTGCAGCAGCAAAATTCTAGCGTACGTCACCATAAATTAAGAACATGTCAACGTATTCACTGTTGGTGCGATGGACCATTTTTACTTTCCTTACTAGGATTTATTCGAAAAAAATTACGTCAAACCAGTAATGCAGTGACAACTAATGAAACAGCTTGACAGATGGGAAAAGTTACAGACATCAGCCTACTTAGTAAAAAACTCACTCATAACCTATCGTTTACATATACTTTGCACAAGTTGTTGATCCATCGTTCTAACGTTAAAAACCTTTTTTATGGTGGTTAATCACCACTTAAAAATAAATTTAAAAAACAACAATTTTTTTTAACATTAATATCTCTCTTATTATGCAGACTATCGTCCAGGCCGGCAAAATATTACCTGCTTCTTTCTCGCAGCAACCTTCGCCAAGTTGTAGGGCTGTTGACTGGCCACTGCAAGCTGAATAAGCACATGCACCGCATGGGACTAGTTACTAGCCCCCTCTGCCGTGCATGTTACATTGAAGATGAGACGCCGGAGCACATTTTGTGCGACTGTCCGGCGGTCGTCCAAATGAGAGCCGCTATTCTGGGGAAGTGCCCGGTGGCGCCTCGACACTGCTGGAGTTCATACTGAGGTTGGGTTGGCTCGGGTAGGTGGTGGAAGAGCGACGCCACCGGGGGAGGTAGCACAAAGAACCCAATATGGTGGTCCAAGTGCATGTGGCTTTTTGCCTCACCATCAAATCCATCCATCCATCTCTTATTATGCAACTTTGTTAAGATACTTTTACGTTAATGACCTTGTTTTAAGATGATTCATCACCCCTTGGAAATAAAATCACAAGACTGTAAACACCCTGTATATATTTTCTAGGCGCATTATAGTCTAACACATAAATGCATTCATATATGAAGAAGCAAAATCGCCCATGTGATATTTTCTTAAATTTTGCACCAAGTTGTTATGCCAATACACTTTCTTTTACATCTCTTGACACTGCATCCTTCAGTCCTATATTCTGTTCTCCTCTGATTATTCGAACAGATCTATCTCCCTAACAAAGTTTAGTAGCATGTCTGTCAAACTCCTTTCTGATTCATAGTTTTTACTACTATAATCAAATTGACCTCATTCATGTTTCGTCACAAAAACCCAGTAGGCATGACAACGCGCCATGTTCATTTTTTCAAAAAAAAAACAAACTACATAAAACACCTAAAACATAATCATCATGCCTTTGAAATTGATTTCTTCATTCTTGGCAAGTTTTTATTTTCCGGATTTTCCAACAACTACGGCACACGTTTTAGAACTGTCAGCGAATTTTAAATATTGCAGCGGTCGAAATTTTGTAAGTTACGAGAGCATGGTGACTGAAAATAGTTACGAATCTAGTCATCTTGACAAAATGACGCACGACGACTCGTTAAAGCAAGGAACCCTCCTATAATATAGAAGTACTTACAATCAATCTGAGTGTTATTCAAGTGGTGTTCTGTGTGGTGCAAATCTCCTACTTACAATCACTTTACACAATTTACAAAAGCTACATGTACGACAAATTGTTTGCGGATTAAGCTCACTGATTGAATGATGTGATATGACATTGTACATGGCCAAAAGGGCTCCATTACGTGGTACTATACAGATAATCTAGCAATATTTGCATACCATAATATATTTGTCACCAATAAGATTTGTCCGTGGAATATCCCAAAGCCCAGTCTACATATCCATAATATACATCCCGCTACTGAAAAAGTTTGCCCATCCCTGCCCTAAACAAACTAAAACACAAGATGACGAAAGAATTTAATTCGAGGATCGCTGTGTGTTACTCGAATCTGAGTACAAATAAATAGATCTATTTTCTTACCTATTAACGTTTCTTTCAATAGAACATCAATACTTGCTTTTCCTCGTTTATTTTTTGTGATTCTGCTTCTGACGTTAGTAATTATTTACCAATAGGAAGAAATTGTGTTGGAGTCGTGCTTTTGCAAAAAAGAATGAATCAAAGAGAACACGTTTGTAACACAGAGCACCGACCCCATAAGTAAATTGGAAAGATTTTTCTTTTAATGTCATAGAAATGACCCAAAGTACCAATAGAGTTGTGGAAAGGTCGACTTTGTAAACTTTTTATTTCATTCCTTATAAACTAACTGACACAAGTCGTAAATTGAGAATTGAACCTTATTCCAAGCATTGAGAAGTAATAATATGCAATTCAATAAGCATATAAAAATAAAGCAGGATATTGTAAAAATTTTAAGAGTACACGCACACTTTTCGCGACAGTTGTTGGACGCGACAGGATGAAAACAGAAAGTCAAAATTGTTTGATTGACCTGATTTTTACAAAGCTCTACGTTCATAAACTAGAAATAAATGTCCACGCCCACTATAAATTTCACAGGCGTCTACAAAAATCATAAAAAGAAGCAGCAAGGGTTTCTATATCGTCACAAATTTTTCTGACTGAAACTTTAAATAAAAAAAATGGAATCAATTTAACGAAAATAAAAGAAAACACTTGCCAAAATTTCACCTAAATAAAATGTAATTCATGACTTCTGGACTAATAAATTAGGATGAGTTTAAAGCATCTGTTCTACTTAAAATTACTACGGAAATGATGGTATTAAAACCAAAACAAACATATTTATTTTTATTGTGCTGTTTTATGGACAGCAGTCAGAACAATGTACCTACACACATTGTATTGTTTTATTATGTTAAATTTCTTTACGTCATATATGTAGCCATTTAGTAGTCCAAGTATCTAAATGGTAAAAGATGTCTGATTACTTATACTTTTATAGAAGCGTGACCTTTTATTAAATTCAAAATCATTCCACAATCGATATTGGAGCTAAAAATATGAAGAACTACATATATTGTTATAGGTACTGATAATAGCTCCCACATAAATAATAAAGTAGAAAGTCGGGGGTAAAACAAATCAGGTATTTTTAGTTTAAAAATAGTGTAGAAAAATTTATTAAGCTCAGACAATATTATATGATTTACAGCAAAAATGAATATTTTAAGAATTACATTTAAAACTTTTTGTGTGTATTTGGTAAGTACACTAAGAAATGTTGCTGAAACTTGTTCTTACATTTTACCAAGAGACTTTTTAATTCTACATTTGTTAAAAGATTTATTACAAGATCACTACAAATTAATATGAAGATGTAAGATAAAAGGAACAAAAATGTTTGAAGTAAGGATTACATGTCATTGCCAGAAATCTCATGTTAAAAACATCTGCTAAGTACAAAAGGAAGTGTTATAAGGAAATGCCACTATGACCATGACACATTAATTCAATAAGAATAAAGTCTATATAATATATCCATCCCGGTTACTAATGATAGCGGCATCAAATTTGTTATCTTAGCTTTGAACCTATCAGTGCTGATGGATGGTTTTTGTTAAATATAGCACGTATTGAACAAACGTAAATTTCGTAGCTGACATGATTATTTTCAAAACAAATTACTTTAAAATGCACACTACCCGAAACGTTTAACGCAAACATTGAACTGTAAATGTTAACTTACACGTTAGAAAATAGCGTTTTTATTTACATAGCAAGGATACCATTTTCAACGAATTTTGCTCGGCATTCGTACGTGTGAATGTGGTATACGCAAATACATGGTTGTGCTATTAATAATACACACATAAAAGTAATTTCTTACATTAAACATATCTGTTTATTTGCTTTCTTATGTTTTATTCAACACTTAGAAGTTTGAGTAGACAGTATCCAAGATTTTATTTTCTCAATTTAAAAACATGTTAGATTGAGTCAATTGAAACAACAATCTTTACTTATTTCAAATAAATGATATATTTAATTTTAATAAACAGTAATAATATATTAACTTTTAACATATACCGAGTGCATGTGATTATACTGGTTAATTTGTCGGACAAATAATATATTTTTTCGATGCATCTAAGTAATAGATAAAGATGAAGCAAGCCATACAATCACCACCATTCGCACAAGATACTAAGGGGTATTCTGTTCTAACAAATTGTAATATCTAGCAGTTTCTTTTACTCTTTATTGAGCTTTTCGTAGCTGACAAGAATTCACTCTGTATATTATTTCTCTCGAGACTAGGATGGCTTTAACTTTTAAGTGTACCGTAGTTATGAATTTGAAGTTATCCAATGCTACTGGTATGCATGATTTAAACATTAATATACTAAAAAGAAGTGCCGACATAATAAAATACAAGTTTAGTTAACTACTCCCTTAATGATGGAGTGTTTCCTGATATATTTAAGACAGCCAACGTGGTTCCGGTTTTTAAAAAGGGCGATCACAACAGTATTAACAATAACAGACCCATTTCCATATTGTCATATGTGTCCACAGTTCTTGAAAAAATTGTGTTCGATAAAATACTTGCATTTTTGGAAAAAAAATATGATGTTAACTCCAGTCCAACATGGATTTACAAAAGTGAAGTAAACTCATTAGGCACTGATGGCTGCCCTACTAGATATTTACAACCATTTAAATAACGGGAGAAATGTTGTGGTCTATTTATGGACCTCTCTAAAGTTTTTGACCTTGTAAACCACGAACTATTGTTAAATAAGCTACATTGCCATGGATTGAGAGGTCTCATAAATCGTTGGTTGACGTCGTGCTTGGCTAACAGAAAGCAAATAGTGGTAACAAAGAGTCGGAATTCACAAGAGCTGCCGATATTTTCTGGGGCCCCACAGGGCTCGATATTGGGACATTTATTATTCCTCCTTTTTATAAATGATTTACTTAGTGTACATATTTGTTATGTACGCTGACGACAACTGTTTTGTGCAACCTAGCACAAATGTTGCTGAAGTTCTAAGAAGCATGCAAAACAACATTGATCAATTTGTAAGCTGGTTTTCCAGTAATTCTTCGGATAGTGATACTAGTCAATTGTGAAGAATTAATGGTAAATCTATTGAACAGGTTCAATAGATTTCCTCGGGTTGCACATTGAAGCGCATCTTGGCTGCAAATTACATGTTAATGGTGTAGGTTAGGTATAGGATACGGTAGCTTAAAATAAATTTAAGTTAAAAATACCTTGTTGGGTAAAGAACTCCGAATACGTATTTCGGCAACTAAGTTGCCATCCTCAGCAGAAAACCACAAAGGAAAAAATATAATGTAATAAGTAGAATGTTGATAGTGGCGTTCTAAGACCAGGATTGTTCTCGGTGTGCTACGCCTGACATTATATTTTTTCCTTTGTGGTTTCCTGCTGAGGATGGCATAGTTCTTTACTCAACAAGGTGTAAGGGGTATTTTTAACTTAAACATATTAACAAGATATGCAAGAAACTTTCGCAAGCATGTTTTGTCTTGTACAGATTGTCCGAGCTTACTAGCGTCGAAATAACAAAAAAATATATTATGCTTGCTTCGAGTTGCGCGTCAGGTATGGTGTTGTATTTTGGGGAGCTGCGTCTCTTAGTTTAAGGGAATTTCGTTTTCAAAAGAAAGCTGTGCGAACCGTAATGGGTGTCCCTGCACGACACCCTTGTCGACTGCTGTTTAAAGAACTGGATATATTGCCACTTCCATGCCTATTTATACTAGACTTACTTATATTTACTAAAGTTGTAACTTGACCATTCCACGCAACAAAGATTATCACGAGTACTTTACTCGAGTTGCGGACAGGTTCGCTCGCTATTCCACGCACATCGATTGAGTTTTTTTGAAAATAATCCCATATACACTGGCATCAAATTATATATATGTGTATAAATATATATAATAAGCTAACGCCTTCTATTAAAGACCTACGCCTGAAACCTTTTAAGCTTGAATTAAGAAAACTTTTCATAGAAAATTGTGTCCACTCTTTAACTGAATTTTATTCTAAGTTGGGTTGAATTGTCAGCGGACGGATAGTGGTGTTGATATCTCTCACCAAGTCTTTCTTTTACATACACATATACAGTTGTATTTATTACCTATTATTAAGGATCGACTTGTCCTATACCGCATTGTACTATATATTACTTCAATGGTCCAAAGGATAAATATATTATTATTATTAAGTCAAGAATATTTTTATTTTCATTTCAAAATGACTAATTGTTCTCGCATATGTGAGCTTATCATATATTTGTTATGAACAATTTTTGTTTAAATCAAAATGTTTTTATGTGTGTATAGTGCAATAAAACCTAACAGGAAAAAGATAAAGTTCTAATCTACTTTATCAAAGTGTTGGGATTTCATCAAGTTTTCGTAATAATTATTTTTTTAATATTTGACAGAACAGACCAAAACAGATCGATTCGTAGTGGCTGATTTCAACCCTTATGAACAATATAAGATGTCGGTCTGGTGAATTCATTAATAAAATTCCTGTTGAGCTAAACAAATACGAATACGAATTAAAACATGTAGATACATACTTAAAAAGAATGCAAAATTACAAAGCAAACACCTGAGAAACTCCACAACCTTCTCCGGTAGAATCTCGTACACAAAAAGAAATCTTTAAAATTAACCTTCCACAGAATAACGAAAGGAATCAGCTAGGTCGTAAAAGATGGAAACACGAACATTTGTTCTACAAAGATCGTGGAACATTGAGTAATCTTTTAAGCAACCCAAAATATAAGCCGGAAATTAAACAAATGCCCGGAATTTGCAACGTAATTTTGTGAAGATTGTGAAAAGTTGTATATCGGTCAATCGAAAAGGGATATAAAAACTAAGCTGAAACAAGGAAACATTAGAAAGAATAAAAACCTTTTTGAAAAGAAGAACAAATCGGTTTCTCAAATTTGAAGTTTTGCTAGGAACTTGTTTAAAAATTTGGTCGGGTATTGTCCCTGTTTTCAAGTGTGTCAGAGGTTGTTAGTAATTTATAGATAGCACAACGTAAATAAGAGGAAGCAAGAAGTGAGTGTATAGCGAAGTGAAGTTTCAAATAAAAGTTAAACCAAATAAAGCTTTTAGGATAATTAAGAAATTCTTATATTGATATATTCATTATAGTAAAAGGACATCTTTTACTAAATACATTTGATTTTTTTAAATTTAGTTTCTTCTATTAAGAACCATCAAAATATAAATAGGGAATAAATTTACTAATTTATTATCATAAATTTACGACGGCAAATATTTATGTGTCACAGCAGATACTTATATTAAATAATATTTGTCAGAAATTCGCCTACATATTGAAACTACATATTACATATTTCACAACGTAAAGTGAGTACAACATATGTCCGCTCCATTCAAAAATTACTATACTTCACATATCCTTTCTTTAAAATTGGCAAGTTATCAGGAATTTCACGTGACTGTTAACCGCCCGTACTAATAATATTCCGCTAAGCAAGAAAGCCAGAAAAATCCAAAAATAAACCTGGAATATTTATTTGTAATACAGTGTTTACTTATAGACTGTGTATTGTAGGAAGTGAGTTTGGTGTCAGTAGTTTATACTTTTTTATCCATTGTACACACATTATCTACAAAATGTATATTTAAACAGTGAACTAAATATTGTACCATATTTCAAATCTATAAACTGAGCTCTGAAAATATTTTATCGTAAACGATTTTTTAATTAGCTTATAACTTATAAATCAATAAATCTGGCAATAAATCTTCGGTAAATTTCGTATATTAGCCGGATTAGATTCGGACTTAGATTTTTGACAGGTTAAGTGACATACTATATCTGCGCGAGATAACCAAGTGTTAAAAATGGACTGTGTACATATACACACACATGACGTTTATTGCATTAGAGTATTTAGCACAAAACTTAATTGTGATTATTCATATATCAGCCTTTATCTCCGTAACACACATACAGAATGTGTTTACTTATTTAGTATCAGGTTTACGTACACTTTTTAAAGTCTACGCGAAGAACAAATAATACAAGACTGCTTAGCGTGAACGCGATAGTGACGTAGATAACCTAATGTAAACATATGTGAGTATATAAAATTGCTTATGAGGTATGCAGAAGGAAAAATTATAGGGGCATTTGCTTCACATGTCGCTAGACGGTTGAACAAACCTTTAGTTGATTCGAAAGGGAACTAGTGTCAAGTTCTCTATCTACAAAGGTCACATTTGAGACTATAGTTCGTTCTTTTTATATACAGTATGCGAGATGATTCTTTGGACAGATGAGATTACACGAACATTACCTGGTCTCCGACGTACCTAATAATGTATGTGTTGCCATGGGATATAAGATACTTTTTAAAAGCGAATTACATAGACCTGTATGGTTTATTAATGACGATATACATTTAACCAGAATTGAATAATGGGACTAGTGCAATAAAACAAGTGATGTTCATGAAAAACCTTTTTTTAAAGTAATAAATACACATTAAACTAGTTATGTGTACGACCACAAATCCTAAGGAATTGATGTAAAGGAATAGTTTCAATACTTGCAAACAGAGATAATACCTTTACCTGTAGTTTATATTCCCGACATTAGAACGTTACAACTGCATTTACCAAGATCTCATAAATAACAAACTCATGTACTAACTACAACAATTAAACCTATTCACTTAAACGCGCTCTGTCTGAATATTTTCGCATCTTGGATTATTACATTCCTTGTTTAGGAAAGGTAGGTAATGTGGTGCCATCTGTAAATGCTCTACAAACGTAAAAATAATATCCTTTTAAAAGCCGTTCGTCTGTTCTCCTGGGCATAGCCAGATTTTTTATGTGGGGTATTATAAGACCACTTAATAGGTTTGGTCGACTTGGCCAAAGCATTATGGGGCCAAACGTATGCATGAGGGCGGTAACTATTTTCTATTGGATTTATTTTATCGTTAGTTTTATCAGGCTAAGTGCATATTCTATTTGGATTATACAATTTGCAAGTTGCCACGACTGTAACGCAGCGTTGAAAATCTGACGTCCAGATTTTTGCAATATTGACATTTGATTTTTTTTTTATTTTTGTTCGTTGCAATTCCAATTCCAATAATGTCAAATATGAAAACTAAAAAAGTATAAATAAGTAAATAAAGTAAGCAACACATATCTATATGTATAAGTCAGGGCATTATATGTATGTATACTCGTGGCCACATAAAAGTTTCCGGCGCCGGCATAAGATATTTAGAATTCTCGGTTAGAGGACTTGAGTTCGAAATTACAATTTTTAACGTAGTAGTAAATCTTTCCGTATTTTCGACCTCAAATAAATGCATTGTTTATGTAAATAGCAGTCGAACATCTGGTACCCTTCTACACTGTTAACGTTGAAAATATCGGGGTTCCCGATTTTAGGTCGGAAACTTTTATGTGGCCACGAGTGTACATTAGGGTGGTCCTTATTCTTAAGAAAAAAAAAATTTGTCTTTAATTCCACGGGACACCATATAATTTGATTATATATCTTATGAAACTATGTCAGCATTTTTTTCAAAATTTTTCACGAACATTTAAGGGTTGCTACCAAGGTTTGAATTTTAAATAAAAATTCAAAATGTCTACATTTGTTGGATATTTTTATTCATAAGCCAGGACATTCAGAATGCAAAATTATTGGCCGAGTATTTTTTTCAGGCCAACAGTAGGCATTTTTTGGTTAATTCCTTCAAAGGTTGTAAGGTCTTTCAATAATTGGAAGTCGTTTCTTGGTGCTGAATATCCGGTAGAGGCTTGAAACCAATATTTTATATATATCATCACTGTGAAAATGTATATTTCTCTCACAGCTTTCTCGTCTTTTTTTGTTCGTTTAAACTCATGTTTAAATAGGAAAATTTTCAAGCAGTACAAGGCTCTTGCCATCCATCTAGCTCGGTGTAGACCAGCAGATCTCCTAAATGAAACACTTTTTTCGGAAACTCCTCCTAAGAGGTCCTAAGAGTCATCTCGAAGTTGATGCCCTTGTAGTTGTTTTTCCGCAAAAGAAATCCTGTCGGCGGCCACTTCTACAAGGATGTTTGACTCGGCGCCATAAATTATTGTTTTGTAGTCGCTTTGGTAAATTTCTTAAACCGGTGTTTACAGCAGTTGTGTCAAAATATAAACAATTTATCTTATCGCTCAAATTCCATGGATTTAATGTTTCGTAGACAGCTGACACACATGCTTCACTTGTTCCACGTTCCAAATTTGTAACTGCTAGAAGTTGATCAACCCCATGTCCCGATACCAAAATTAACAGTTCTACAGTTCTACAGTTTCATGCCCAGTAATATCTTCTATTAGCTTGCCATCCCAATGAATTGTTAATGACAAATTAGGTTTGAACTCGCCTTTGAGAGACTCTCCAACTACTTTTCGATTTTTCACAAGGTGCCAACGAATGGAAGATCTATTGACATTAAACTCTGATGGATCACATGCTGCACTTTTCAAAGTAGATGTCACGACCATAGCTGCCTTTCTGCCACTCAATTTAGAGACATCAAGACTAGAAGCTAATTGACTGTTAACAATATCTTTTGGAGCTCGCTTTTCGGGTGGTTGCGTTTCCGAAGATTCTGATAGGACTTCGCATTGAGATGCAGTTGCTTCTTCACTGGCGGTGGAAGATGATGACGAAAGAAACGAGAAAGAATAAAAACCGAAATATTTGTTTTCACGTTCGCGCAATGTTTGATGTTTGTTATTTTAAATGCGAATCGAAAAACTGACTTTTGGGTCACATGTATATTCGCTCATTCAATTGGTATTTAGCTAATAGATAAATAATATCAAGAAAACTGTGCCGCAAAATACCTGCTAAACAATAAAATGATTTCTATTTATTAAACTAAAATAATAATAATAATTTTTATATTTTCTATATTTTACAATACTAATGCAGTAGTGAGATCAGTGAAAATTTGTTGTACCTATAAGTCGACATTAGACATACCTACATTATATATGTATATGTCGACTTAGTATTGCATTTAGATCTTCTAATGTACCTGTATGTGATTAGAACAGTATTTACTGATCACTTGTCTACCAATGGCAACCATTCGAAAATAGTTACTTTATGTCTGGATTTCACCATATTTTACAGACAAAAGACTGATACAATACAGGCAGAGATTCCTAAAAATTGCAATATAAGACAGAAATATTCTATTAATATTCTGGAAATTATTGAACTTCCAACACCTTAAATTGATGATTTTAGAAATGCCTACAAAGTCTAAGAAATCATTTTTGGAATATGATTCGCTTCTATTTTTCAAGGTACCTAAATAGGATGCTGAGATAATACAAAAGGTAAGTTTGACTAGTTTCTTAAGTATTTTTAGAAGCCTATCTAAAAAAGTTATAACGCTGATGAAAATTTTGGTAGCGAGCGATGACAACAAAAGAATTTGCTGCTGCAATATGTATAAACAATAAATCTTTGATAATGACAAATCACGAAAGAACAACAATTCTTTGGCCCCGCTGGTGTTAATAATATGTGTACACGTCCCTAACCTCAATAAAATTTAATTGTGTATTAAAAATAACAACAAAAAATTTGTGAAGTTTAAATAGATACATACGAAAACTAAGTAGAACATCTTTTAGGCACAATTACTTAATTCAATGCATCACGCCCACAGTAAAAGATAAACTAGTTCAGTCCATTACAACAGTACAATGCTGGTAGCAAGTGGAAAATTATAAAAATAAATTTGAATAAAGAAATTTTTTATACTTCTGAAGAAAAATCCTTATTTTCGTCTTTAAGCCTGATATTTTCGAAGCTGATGAACGTACATTAGTATCAATATGAATATGATAAAATGGAATGCGACCAAAATAATATATAGTCTTCAGTTTTATTTATTTTGGTTAAAATATGATTAGTGTCAATGGAATTACATGGTTGGGGTTTCTTTGTAAGACAAGGTATAGCATTTCGCAGAGTTAAGTGATAAATTGTTATTAGCAACTAGTTAGCTATGAGACCGTTATAATCCTTCAGAACAGTCAATCTTGACAGATTTACAACAAAGCAATTTTGTATCAACTACATACGCCCAGATAAAACAAGTTATAAAGGTATTTCTGAAACGAAACAAAATTGGTCGACAAAATAAGTAGAATCAATAAAGAACAATGCAACTATTAACAAACACAAATACAAAATAACAACGGCTACTTAGTGCGCCTCTAAGAAAAGCTTCTCACATCTTACAATTGACAATAAGCTAAAAAGTCAAAGTAACAGTGCTTATCTAGTTTGATTTAAACTCTTAGATGGCCAGAAATATATCACTTGGAAATTTGACAACATTTATGATGCAATCGCTTTGTGCATGTGAGACTTATAGGTATAAGCACGTGATTCGTGAATCCTGGGAAGGCAATCAACTCCTACGCATATCTCACTTGAGGCGCCTGCCAAATCTTAAAAAAAAAACTACATACGTTATGCACAATATTTTACTCTTAAAATCACAACTGTAACGTTTTCCTTGGGTACTTTAGCCCTGGAAAACACGTTTTAAAATATTTATTTATAAGTCAATTAGTACAGAACCACGAATCCTTACGACAAAAATCAAGTTTAATTTCTTCTAAATTAATCAAAGTGCTGTGGAGTAATTTTTTTAGATGTGTATACCCTTTCCAGGATTTCTTGTGTAACTAAACGATAAAAAGTTTTGTGCGAGGCGCTTACTTCGAATACAAAACTCGTTTACGTATTCAAAGATATGTTTGTACGTACCTGCTTATTTTCAAGATGAAGGTTGACTTATACAGAACTCAATCCAACTTAATGATTGGTTGAATAGCCATTGAAATAAACATATATGACGCAAGCATTTTATAAGTATGACAGGAACGCTTTGTAAAATTAGCAAAATAACAAAGATAATAGATAATCATTACAAAGACATATGTATGTCCTTATATCACAACAATTTTCTACTCGGGTTATTCAAGAAAGTACGTTATTTAATTTTTATAATTCAACCGCCCCTGGGACAGATTTTTAGGAGCAAAGTAAGCACTATGTAATGAAAAGGAAGAAACTGCCTCTCACATTATTTTTGAATGTCATGCAAAGCCACCGGAGAATTTGCACCCTATTTGGTGCAATAGAAGCACTACGGGACATACCGGAAAGGGATTTGACTCACATACTACTAAACCTTGTCAGGGGGTAGATTTGTTCGGATAATCAGGAAATAACCGAATGCAGCGTAATACAATAGGCCTTAAGGCCGCAGTGTTAAGGGATGTAGAAGACCTGTCTCTGCAGTAGGGATTAATCAATCAAACAATCAATCAAGTGTAGAAGATGTACCGATTAAACTACAAATTTGTTCATTAATTAATTAATTATTCTATGAATATATTCAAACTTGTGAAATCTAAATTCATTCAGAAAGTGTCTTTTTAAATACTCCAAGATATTTTGAAGCCTTTTTAAAAAAAAGATTTTTTTGAAATTATTTTGATATGACAAGTTGGTCATGGAAAAATGACAGTTTCATCTTTAATACAACTAGAAAACACAAACATTTATAACTTACACTAATGATTAACATTTAATTAAGTAACCCAACTGTTTACAATAAATTGTATAATAAATGTTCAAACTATCTACCCGAATTATTAACCCATTAATGTACAAGGTCCCTTTTAAGGGACTCACTCAAAAATGCATATTTTATAAAAGCGTGACGACTCAGATACTAGTGATCCAGACGACAACATTCCATTGTCCGAATTCAAAAGCCATCAACATCAAAATTACCGACCAAACCTAATGTCAGCTTCAAAACCACCGGTATCAAGATCAAAATTAAATCCCTTGAACCACAAGTGGAAAAAATTAAAACTTGAACCAAATGTAAGCATTGATTGTACTCCAGTGCCATCCCCAGAAGAAGACAGTCAATGCAAAACACAAACAGATTTTTTTCATTATTTTTTAGTGAAACCTTTTGCAAATTTATTGTAGAACAAACCAATAAATATTCGCAACAGAAAAATAATGCAATAAATCTAACTCTCCCCGAATTGTATGTATTTTTCGGAGGACTACTACAATCTGGGTACTTCAAATACACAAATAAACGGGATGTTTCTTCTTATCTGACAGCATGAGACTTCACCGATTTGAAGCAATAATAAAAAACTTGCATTTGAATGATAATGATAATATCGATCAAAACGATTGTTTTTACAAATTGCGTCCACTAATTGTAGAACTCAACGTGAAATTTAGACATCATGGTGGATTGGAAGAGTCGCCATCTATTGACGAAAGTATGATTCCGTACTATGGGAAGCATTATGCGAATCAATTCATACATGGAAAACCCATACGTTTCGGATAGAAAAATTGGGCTATATGTACTAGTTTCAGATATATGCTAAATTTTGAAATTTATATGGGGAAGAAAGAACAGCAGGAGAAAGTGTTTGGATTGGGAGAGGATACAGTAATTTCATTAGCAGATAAAGCGCAAATACAACCGAATAAAGGCTTCAAAATATTTTTCGATAACTACTTCACTTCTGTGAAGCTAATGAAGTACTTATCAGAGAAGGGATATTGTGCAACTGGTAAAATATACAATACATGGGAGATAATAGAACCCAAAAATTCCACTGACTGACAAAAGTATAATGAATAAGAAAGCAAAAGGAACGTATGACTTCAGAAGCAGTGCACATGAGACCATAGCATTGGTGAGTTGGAAAGACAATAAAGTAGTGACCGCAGTTACAACTTTCTACAGCATCGAGGAGATAACATGCATGCGTTGGTGTCGTGAGCGTAAAAGAAAGGTCAATGTGTCACAGCACCGGATCTTCGCCGGTTATAGCAAAGGAATGGGTGGCGTTGATCGAACTGGCCAATTTGTGGCTTCGTATCGAACAAGAATGAGACGAAGGAAATGGTATTGGCCTGTTTTTATCTATTTGTTCGACGTATCGGTGGTAAATGGATGACTGCTTAAAGGAAATTAATTCAAAATGATGAAAGAGCGGCAAATCTATTAACTTCACACAATGCTCTTCCCCCATTGTAATAAGTACGTTAGATAAAGAATATTTAACAAAAAAGACCTTTACTTATACTTCCCATAAACCTCATGCACTAATGGGTTAATACAACATTGCAGCCGTTCTTCAAGCGATCGTCTTACATGTCTTAACATTCCTAAATTAATACTCGAGAATGCTTCTCTTATTCTGTTTTTCATATCACCTCGTCTAGTTGGCGGTGTTTGCTATACAAAGCTTTTCTTACATATGACAACATGAAGAAGTCAATTTTAGTGAACTCCGGTGATTGAGCTAGTCATTCAATTGGTCCCCCTCTCCTTGTCTATCTTTCAAAGAAATCTGTGTTTAGATGATCGACTATTAACCTAGGGTGAAGTAACGAAGCTCCAGCGTGCAGATACCATATCCTTTGACGAACGTTTAGAGGAACTTTCTCCAATAACAACGGTAAATGATTTTCTAAAAAGTCTAAATAATCTTGGCCATTCACTCGTCCTTACAAAAAATGTAGTCCAATTACGTAAGACTTGAGACATTTTTTTACGATCAACTCCTTGTATTAAAATAATTTCTAGAAATCTTAGTTTTATCCAAAAGCTTTAAAATATCTTAGAAATTAATGACTCTAGGTATAGAGAGTATTTAGTAAAAATTAAATTACCTAACCCATTTTTTTATAATATAAAATACAGGCTGATCCATTTAAAATAATTGAAAAAATAATATATGTCAGTCTTGCCCAGTTTTGACCTGTATTCAGTTTTGTCAACTTTGAAAAAAAAGTCATTTTGCTATAAAACTGGCCGAATATCAAAAATCCATCCGTGTAAAAAAGAAAGATTCAGACTGTGTCGTTTGCAGTATACAAGACCTTGAACTCACAGTGATTTTCATATAAAATTGACCATAACTTCTGAAACACGCTGCATAATTCAATGAAATTTTAAATTGGAAGTGTGAGGCATGAGCTTACTCTAAATCTGAAAGAATATACAAGCTGTTCCATTTAAGAAAACGTATGTTTGATTCACCCTGGTGATATGAAACACCGTGTATATATGAAAATAATTTTAGAATGTTAAGTTTAAGACTTTCTGCAGTTTTCGTAAATAACTTTTTTTGATATCTTATATGATAACGGATATATCGAGCTTTGCCACACTAATGCGTCATCCTGTATATGTGCCGAGCCGATCTGATCAAATATCAAGATTTTTCTGTTTCCTAACCGAAAAAACTTTGTATATGTAATACGGTTATATTTTATCTAATCTAGTTTGTTTACGCAAAAAAAATCACCAAAACAATTCAATAGGGAAATTCAAATAAGTCAAGTGGAGCTATTGTATTAATCCGAATAGTTTACTAAAGGTAATACGATATTCCTAGACGTAAATCGAAAGGTGTTCACATATTTCCCATGCTACTATTGCATGTATGTAGGTATGTATAGCGTACGTGTTTCCTTTCATCAATGTTGTTTACGTAAACATATTAGGTATTTCTGTGTAAAATCTATTCAATTGGATTCAAATTACAGTCGATTATGATTGATTCAAGAAGGTCAACATCGGAATGCCCCAATTCCGCATAATTCCAGCTACACAACCAATTTATTCCCAGCCTAGGTTTAACACCAAAACTATTGCTTATAAAATGTACTCATTCTTGATAATGGGAGGTACTATATAGAAATAGAGGGGAGTAAATAATTATGAGCGATAGTGTATGTACATATTAGTGTACCGTTGCGCTATCATATGAGACAAAATATAGAAGGAGAATCGTCTGCTCCACGTAACTTATTATTTCGAACTAGTTTCATCTTATTTTTAGATACCCACTTATAGTAGACAATATTTCTATTCTAGCACGTATTCGTTAATATGATTCCCACTTCTTGGGCAGCGCAGATGGTACTCTAATGCGATAATTAATCTCACGCAGTATTGCAAACATTACCCACTTTCGTCACGAATAACTATCTCAAAAAGTAAGAGACAGAAAAAGCGTTATCGTATTTGCTTTGTTTATTTTTGCGCATAGATGAGAAATCTATAAACAGTATTCGCGAAAATAAATAGTAGCGGAAACGAAAACAATATTAATTTTTTAATTTATATAATTTAAATACACAATGGGTCAACGAATTGACGAGGAGGATAATATAACGAACCTCCTGTTTGCAGGCCACCAAGTAATATTTGCCGGTGATGAGGAAACATGTTGAGGAAACTTGAAGAGGAATATAAAAAGTGGGGATTGACCATTAACTTTATGAAAACAGAAAACATGAGAATAGGGGAAGACCTAGAAGTGGATATGGACTTACAAATTAACCCTCAATCGCTATAGTGGGGTGTTTCGGCACCCCAGAAATCACTTTTTCCTAAATTTCTTTGAAACAGTTTTCGTCACCTTTCTAGGGTTCCAGATATTCTCCTATGCGAATGAAATGTATAATATGCTATAATCTCTTATTTACCATGTTTTACAGTTTTAGCAAAAAACCGCCTTTGGGGTGTCTCAACACCCCACGATAGCAATTACGTTAGACTTTTTCAAAAATTGCGCAACATTTTCTAACCCATTGTTTGAATTTTATAGTGATAATAGCCACTGTCCTATTTTGGGGGAATCACAGCTCTTTATTTTAGATTTATCGTATATGTGTAGGGTATTCATTTACATTCGACTTCGGGGATTTTTTATAAGTTGCATTGAATAAAATTGTATTTCCCCTGATTTTTGTACAATATATATATACGACTCAAATAGATTTGTTATTCAGTTCGTAAAAAGCATAGTGTAAACTTTGTTCGTTATTTTTCTTCCATAATACATAACAACAATAGCAATAGTAACAACAATATGACAAAATATCTGACGATAAACAGTTAGCAAATTTTGCCGCAAACTTTCATGATGATATCAGTGGAAGTGAGTGCCCTGATGAACATGATGATGATTTGAGTGATGCAACAAGTGAACATAGTAATCACGACACATCTTCAGAGTTTGAAGTCGAATCTAAAGACGAAAGTGAAGAAGATTTGCGTGATGTCAGTACAGACACAAGTTACTTTTATGGACGAAATCGGTGTAAGTGGCCCAAAAATTCTCGTGCTATATTAGATCCTCTAATATAGTGATTCATCGATCAGAAGCAAAGAGTCCAGGAGTAAATACTCCTCCTAGAACACCTTGTGAAGCATGGTCTCTTTTCTTTACGGATGAAATCCTAATGAAATATTAGAACATACAAATGCAAAACTTACGGCAACGAGTTTTTCTTATGGACCAGCGGCTAGTTATGGGGGACATGTAGACATGACTGAATTGAAAGCATTTCTGGGACTTCTAATTTTGGCAGAAGGGTTCAAATCAAATCACGAGGATACTAGAAGTCTTTTTGCAACGGATGGTACGGGAAGAGAAATTTTTACAGGTGTTATGTCTGAACAACGGTTTTTGCTTCATTTGGCAACGCTAAGATTTGACGATCAAACAAGTAGAAGAAACAGGATTGACAATGATGATAAGCTTGCTGCAATTTCAAAAAGTTATGAAATTTTCAACACAAACTGCATGAATAATTTCAGTTGCAGCGAATATGCAGTTGCAGATGAAATGCTTGTTGGATTTCAAGGCCGCTGATCTTTTCGCCAATATATCAAAAGTAAACCAGAAAAATATGGCATCAAGATTATGCGCTTATGTGATTCAAAAACGCATTATCTAATAAATTCATTTGTTTATACAGGAAAGACAACTGACCCCAATCCAAACAAACTTTCGGTTGCGTAGTGTACTAAAATTAGTTTCTCCAATCGTGAACACAAATCGAAATGTTACAGGAGATAGCTGGTTTGCTTCTATCGAGCTATTGAATGAATTGAAACGGGTTGGTCTGACATATGTTGGGACACTCCGTAAGAATAAGCAAGAAATTTCACCTGCACTTTTGCAAACTAAACAGCTACAAATACACTTCTGTAAATTTGGATTTACCCACGATAATACGTTGGTTTCCTTCGTACCAAAAACAATGCCAACATTGAATATATTAATTTACTTTAATTTTTTAATTTAATTATTTTTTTAACTAACCAGTACGAGTTGTAGAACACCCAACAAGCACCAAAGTAACTGAAACCGAGACTGGAACCTATTTGAAGTAGCTTAGACGTGATCGCGACTATAAATATTATTTTTTTGTATGAGTTACTTTAATTACCAAATTTAAAGTCTCCGAAACGGAGTTTCTACCACAATTTGTTACTTTGTAGTAAGATAACTTTAAAGTCAATTCACTGGTATTGGAGACGTCACGTTTACTAACAAAATAACTTTGAAGATTCTATGACTTATGTTAGTGGTAAATTACGATAGTCATATTTGCCATTTCATATTACCAAGGTACGACCATAAAGTAATAATTTCTTTGAAGTAAATTTTGAAGTTTTTACTACGTTCTAAAGACTTAAAATTTTCCTTAGTAGTCCGCGACTTATAAGTAATGATCGCAAGTTCCAGTAACGTTTCCTTGACCTGCTAAAAATAACTTTACGGTGTAAATTTACTTCTATGTGAATTATCACTTCTAAAAATGACTATGAAGTAGAGATTACTCGGTGCGTTTTCAAA